>CM024807.1:160000-295000 GCA_014281875.1 Nibea albiflora
CTCGGTTCTAGACGTCAGTTTCTGTGGGTTTAAACACACAGTAGATTTGTGAATGAAGTGGATCTGTCCCCGGTGTGGAGCCGAGCCCGGCCCGGAGCTGAACTTCTGATTGGTCACCGTCTCTGTCTGTAGCAGCGGCGCGGCCTCTGATTGGTCGGCGGAGCTGTCAGTCTCGCTCGGCACTAACACGTTAGATTGTGCGCGCTGTCTTCTACTTTCTACGCATTTCTATTTTCTCATTTATTTATTTTTTAACGTCCCGAGCTGACCTCGAGTCAGCGGCGGGAAAACACAGCCGGCCGGCCAATCAGGAGCCAGACGGCGCGCGCACTTTTCTGCTTCTTCTTCTGCGTTTATTGCGACTTTTTGTCTTTTTTCTGCGCTTCACGCACACACAGGCTGCGGGACAATGAGGCGGGAACGGGTCATGTGGGACCCCCCCCCCCGCCCCCCCGTCTAGACAGTGACAGGTGTGTGTGTGTGTGTGTGTGTGTGTGTGTGTGAATATATAATTCAGTACTACACTCAGTACTACACACACAGTACACAGGTACACAGAGTCCAGCCCGGTTCTGTTGGGTTCTGGTTCTGGGGGTCTGGGTCTGATTCTGGGGTCTGGTTCTGGTTTTGGGGGGTCACTGTGCTCCGTGTTCTGGACTGAATCAGACTGTTTCCTGACAAAGAGGTCAATTAAGGTGACGCTCGCGCAGCCCGTCTGGTTTCGCGCCCTTCCTCGTGCGTGCTGCGTGTCCCGCACGCCCGCACGGTGGGACGGACACACAGCTGCACTTTTGAACCCGGCTTCACGCCCCCTGTCCTCCCCGGTCCCCCTCAAGCTGTATCGGGGCTGAGGTACTCCTCAAGGCGGTCTCGGGCCGGGGGGGTCCGGGCGGCTCCCGGCTGGCTGTGCGCGCCATCTGCCGGCCTGAGAGGAGGATTAACGGCTCGGGTTCAGCGGAGGACAGCCCGCCGTCACTGTTTGACCTACATTAGGCAGGAACACCGGAGAACACCGGAGAACGCGGAGGAACACCGACCCCGGCCCGGTCTGACCCCCCTCCAGCAGCCCTGCAGCCTTTAATGTCCAAAGAGACCCGGGTTCATGTGGATCAAAACCAGAAACGGACCGTGCACGCCCTGAACCGGCAGCTGCACGTGAGGAGAGGATTGACGGGAACATTTTGTTTTGGAAGGGGGAGGGGTGGGGGGTAAGACCAGGAGACGGAGACCGGGACCGGGACCGGGACCAGAGGACTGAGCTCCCAGAAACGAAACATCTAAATACACAGCAACATTTACTTAAGTATTAATGTATGGAAGACAAATATTATTATATATAAACTCACCTATACGTGTGTGTGTGTGCGTGTGTGAGCGTACATACTCGCACACACACACATAGTCTTTGTATATAATTATGCGTAGTGTTTATTTGTAGGCTTTGAATATATAGTTATTCATAGGCTGTATATATAATTATATATATAATAATTCATAGTCTCTATATATAGTTATTCATAGGCTGTATATATAATTATATATATAATAATTCATAGTCTCTATATATAGTTATTCATAGGCTGTATATATAATTATATATATAATAATTCATAGTCTCTATATATAGTTATTTATAGGTGGTATATATAATTATATATATAATAATTCATAGTCTATATATAGTTATTCATAGGCTGTATATATACTGGCTTTATATATTGTTTATTGGAATTTGACATTCATGCTTGAACATATTTAATGTTTTATTCAATGTCAAACATCTTTTCATATGTTTGACATTGAGGTTCTGGTTCCGACTCTGTCCTTCAGGGTTCTGTGACGTTCCCTTCACAGAACACAGAACAATCCTGTTCATCACACAGTGTAAACAAAGAGACACGCCTCAGCGTCTGTTTCACTGGAATGATCCTCACATGCAGTTTACATATTTAGTAACACGCCAGGTGCTGCTGCACACAGTCTACACACTTTACCTGTGTGCTGCTGGAGGCCACAACTGTTGAACTTTGTGTAGTTTGACGTGTTATGTGAGTCATGAATATTAAATCATTCACATGAGACAGGAATACACCTTCATGATCAGGTTCAACATGCCTACTGCGTGTCGTGACGTCCGTGTTACCTGTTTCATTGAGGGTACACGGTCGCAGCAGAGTTTGTTCTTCAACAGCTTTGGACCAGCGGGAAGAGAATGTGTTCAGGTACAGGGCCGGTGTCGTGCCAGAACCGGAGCTAGACAATGCATAACTTAGCATCATGGATCATGGATGTGAGAGCCTAACAGCACGGCAGACAGAATAACCTGCAGACAGATAGAACCCGGACTGACTGAAGCCCGACCAAGACCTTGAGTGAGCATCCAGGTGAGTGGTGGGCAGGTCACATGAGGACTTTGGCTTCCTGTTTGTCCACTGTCTGAGACGAAGACTGGTTTCTAATTTCAGAACCAGAACCATGGCTGTGTTGTGTGTCTGAGTCATGTTTGACTCTATGTTATTCTTGCCTTGATGCTGGATGATAAACCTGATCAGGTCCGACTCCTCCTCTGCCTTACCTGAGTTGCTCATGTCCAGGTCCTTGAGAGCCTGGAATTCCTTGAAATGATAGCAGTAACCTGGAGCTTAGAGCTCTGTGATGGGCTCAGTTTCAAAGCTCTGTCGTTGATGAGTTCCAGACCCAGAACCCACATAAACCGCTTAATGGTTTCATTAACTCAGTGCTGCTCACTGCAGGCAGAACCGTCTGAACCATCACGATATGAACCTGGACCTGCACACATGTCCTAATATGGTCACACTCACAGGAAGTTGAAGATGAGTTCTTGTAGTTTGGAATGTGACCAGAAGGTGGCGTCCAACTCCACATGATGAGACAGAGGAAAGACCATCTCACACACACACACACACACACACACACAGTCTGCTCTGTCAGACAGCCTCAGTGTTACACCTCTGGGTACAGGCAGACAGACAGGCAGACAGACAGGCAGACAAACAGACAGGCACACAGACAGACAGGCACACAGACAAACAGGCAGACAGACAGGCAGACAGACAGGCACACAGACAGACAGGCAGACAGACAGGCAGACAAACAGACAGGCACACAGACAGACAGGCACACAGACAAACAGGCAGACAGACAGGCAGACAGACAGGCACACAGACAGACAGGCAGACAGACAGGTACCTGTGGACCTCCACCAGCTGTTCAGTTCAGATGGTGCTGCCTGCTGCCATGAGACATTATCCAATCAGCAGCTACGCTCGTGTCAGCAGGGCTCAGGTACCTGACAACCAGGTTCTGTTTCTGGTTTGTGTCAGCAGAGTCACAGTGTGAAGTGTTATTGTTGATGAATATGTTTGGACCAAAGGGACAGAACCACTTCAGAATCTTCTCAGCACTTTCCACTGAAACAGAACCAGGAGGATCAGGTTGGAATCGTCTCGTGACGATTCAAGGGAATTCAGCGCTGACTCATCAGTGACGTGTGAGGCATGCTGGGACATGTAGGCACTGTGAGACAGACGAAGACGTTTATCTTCCTGAAACAAATTAACCAATCAGGACGCAGCATCATTTGAATCAAACTGTTATGACGGATGAGGTGTGGACTGTTCATGTCTGTCCACCTGTCCTCTAGTTGTTTGTTCTGTGTTTCCTGTTTTATTTTGCAGTTCCCTGTCTGTGTCTTCTTCTACTTCTTGCCTTGTTTTCCCACCTGTTTTTCTTTCTTTTTTCTTCTTGCACCTGTCTCTGATTAGTTTCACCTGGATCTGTATGTAGTGCCTTAGTGTGTTGTATTTCCTTGTCTGCTCGTTAGATGTCTTTGTTAGTTTCTGAAGATTGTTCTGTTCCCAGTTTGGTTCTTGCATTTTTATTTTTCTGCTTGGATCACCAGCCGTTTGTTTGTCTACCTGCTCCTGTGCTGTTTTGTGTTTGTCCCTACCAGTAAGTCATTAAAGTTTCTTTCTATACTCATACCTGCTCTCCGTACCAGGGTCTGTATTTGGGTCCATCTACTCCTGAACCATGCACTGTCACATCAGTATCTGTCCAACACTGACACAAAGTCATTCTTCTTATGCCGCAGATGCGGAGTGCTTCCTGTTTGATCCAGTCTATGAGTGACTGTGAGGGCTGCTACAGTCATCTATGTCTGGGTCTCACTGATTACTGCACAGAACTACACTTCAGAACTTTATTCAAACTGGATCTGATTTTATTCACAATATATTTGCTGCTTTTCCCACTGATGTCCTCCGACTGCTTAAATTCTCTGTGATTTACAGAGTGTATAATGGACACATAGCTTTAGCCTAACCACTTGCTAAAGTAGATAACCGCTAATAAGCTGCTGCTAACTGAATGTTCTGTTAGCATGCTCCTAGCATGTTAGCATGCTAACAGAACCAGGATCAGGGACTGGGGTTTGAGCACGGCCTCTGAGACCAACAGAGGATAACATTACACTACTGAGGTGATTTACAGACTTTCTTTCATCTCGCTCAGAAACTAAAGTTAGATCTGTGAACATCTGCCTGCTTCATCAGGACACGTTATTCTGCAGCACTGAGAGTGGGCCGGCCCGGCCCGGCCCGGCAAGCAGTGCCAGAATCTTCACACAGCATCCCCGACTCACCAGTGAAGTGACACATCCTCCAGCGATGTGCCGACACCTGTGGGCGTCTCTCGGCCTCAGAAATTCTCGGTCTCTCGGTTTTGATGCCAACTGAATATTTTTGGACCACGAAGATGAGATTCTGCTTGGCAGACACCAACAGAACCAGAAATATTTATAACACCTGAAAGATGCTAAAAATAATTCAATAACTCATCGTATGAGTGCGAAAAACAGAAACACAGAGACCAGAGTCTTTTCAAACAGGCCACACATGTCAGTGGAAGTGATGTGTGACATCACACGTGTCAGTGGAAGTAATGTGTGACATCACACATGTCAGTGGAAGTGATGTGTGACATCACACGTGTCAGTGGAAGTGATATGTGACATCACACGTGTCAGTGGAAGTGATATGTGACATCACACGTGTCAGTGGAAGTGATGTGTGACATCACACGTGTCAGTGGAAGTGATATGTGACATCACACGTGTCAGTGGAAGTGATGTGTGACATCACACGTGTCAGTGGAAGTGATGTGTGACATCACACGTGTCAGTGGAAGTGATATGTGACATCACACGTGTCAGTGGAAGTGATGTGTGACATCACACGTGTCAGTGGAAGTGATATGTGACATCACACGTGTCAGTGGAAGTGATATGTGACATCACACGTGTCAGTGGAAGTGATGTGTGACATCACACGTGTCAGTGGAAGTGATATCTGACATCACACGTGTCAGTGGAAGTGATGTGTGACATCACACGTGTCAGTGGAAGTGATGTGTGACATCACATGTGTTGTTGTGACATCACACATGGTGTTTGAAGTGAAATGTGACATCACATGTCAGTGGAAGTGAAATGGTGTCACTCTCCCGGTTAAATTTAAATCTGGCCGGGCTCCCGTCAGCACCCTCATGATCTGGATGCTGTGTTCAGGTTCAGCCCGTTTCAGTGACCACCGCTCGTCCTTGGCCTAGTTTCGGGTCCGAGGAATGCCACACAGTCCTAAGACTTTAAAGACGGCAGCACACGACGATGGAGACAGCATATTTCTGGGTGAGTTATCTTCACTTCTACAGTTAATGATGTTTTGAGGACGTCCACTTGGACAGACAGGCTGCCCTTTAACAGCATGTATGTGTTTAACATGTTTCTATCATTTACGTGATCATCATCATCAGACTTCATGCGTGTTCTTGTTGTTTATGTTGAAGCTTGTAACGTTTATTAAGTTTGTGAGAATCCTCGAGTTCAGAGTAGCTTGGATAGATCACCCCGTATATGGGTCAGTCATGTTAGCATGTCTCCTGACAGAAAACACGTCATACAGACACTACATACATGTACATGACGCTCTGACACTTTGTCCATGTGAGGACACTCTGTCCATGTGAGGACACTCCGTAGCTCTGTCCATGTGAGGACGCTCTGACACCTTGTCCATGTGAGGACTCTGTCCATGTGAGGACACTCCGTAGCTCTGTCCATGTGAGGACACTCCGTAGCTCTGTCCATGTGAGGACACTCCGTAGCTCTGTCCATGTGAGGACACTCCGTAGCTCTGTCCATGTCAGGACGCTCTGACGCTCTGTCCATGTGAGGACTCTGTCCACGTGAGGACGCTCTGTCCATGTGAGGACGCTCTGTCCATGTGAGGACTCTCTGTCCATATGAAGACACTCTGTGGCTCTGTCCATGTGAGGACGCTCTGACACCTTGTCCATGTGAGGACTCTGTCCATGTGAGGACACTCCGTAGCTCTGTCCATGTGAGGACACTCCGTAGCTCTGTCCATGTCAGGACGCTCTGACGCTCTGTCCATATGAGGACTCTGTCCACGTGAGGACGCTCTGTCCATGTGAGGACGCTCTGTCCATGTGAGGACTCTCTGTCCATATGAAGACACTCTGTGGCTCTGTCCACGTGAGGACGCTCTGTCCATGTGAGGACTCTCTGTCCATATGAAGACACTCTGTGGCTCTGTCCACGTGAGGACACTCTGTCCATGTGGGGACGCTCTGTCCTTATGATTTAATAATGTAATGTTTTACAGTTTGACTGTGTTAATATCTTGTGAATATTTATTGTTAATTGTCATCATTTGTTTAACTTTGTGTGTTTTTTCTGTCATATTAACATTAAGTTTTTTACTAATTCTGATTTTATCTGAAGGAAAAAAAAAATAAAATATATATACTGTATATTTATATATATATATATTCTCATTACAGTTCAGGTTCAGTCTGATGTCAAAGATCAGAAATAAGAACAGTTTAATAAAATATAAAAATGGTTGTATTGTATATATTATATATTATATGTAATATTGTTAATGTGATGACAGTGAAATATCTCATTAACGTTAACAAGCTCTGAGCAGGTGAACAGGTAGGTGTGTATTTATAGACCGTCTGTGGACACACAGACACGTCTGTTCACGACGGGACTCAAATGTTTGTTCATCACCCTCAAACGGTTTACTGACGCCTGATTGGTCGCTTTGTGGGGAGCTGGAAGGGTCTGTGGTGGTGGGGGGGGGGGGCTGTCCAATTATAGCAGTGATGATGTAAAGACCACACACACACACACACACACACACACGCGCACACTCCTATGGTGTGATGGTACAGTCCACTGTCTTAAAGGTAGAGTGTTATTTAAACTGTTCACTGGTGATTAAATACATCAGGACTCCCAGTGCATCATGGGAGATGAAGTACACACACACGCACTACGACAGCAGCCATATGACAACAACAAACCCCCTCATTCCTCCTCCTCCTCCTCCTCATCGCCATGGCAACAACTGCACCATTGCTAAGGCAACAGCTGCAGAGAAACAAGCAGAACAAGAGTGTGCGTGTGTGTGTGTGTGTGTGCGTGTGTGTGGTGTGTGTGTGGTGTGTGTGTGTGTGTGTGTGTGTGTGTGTGTTGTGTGTGTGTGTTCTTCTGTGGTGCATCGTATGTAATTCACACTCTCTCCTCCTCAACACATTTTCTTTCAGTCTAATTCACACACTGTAACACACACACACACTGTAAAACATGCACACACACACACACACACACACTATAACACAGACATACTGTAACACACACACACACACTCCTCCCTCTCTTCTTCCTCTCCATCTTTTGGTCGTTTCTCCGCCTTATTCCCTGTTTTCTCCCTTTCTTTATTTTCTTTCCTCACCGTGATCCTCCATCCTCTCCTCCATCCTCTCCTCCATCCCCTCCTCCATCCCCTCCTCCATCCTCTCCTCCATCCCCTCCTCCCCCCTCTTTTCATTTAACCCTCTCCACCTCTGCTCTTCATCTCCTCCTCCCCCTACTCCATCTTTTTTCATATTCACTCCATCTTTCCTCTCATTTTTACTCTCACCTCTTTTTCTCAGCTCGTACTTAAGATCTCCTCCTCCATCCTTCTCTCTCTCTCTCTCTCTGTCTCTCTGTCTCTCTCTCTCTCTCTCTGTCTCTCTGTCTCTCTCTCTCTCTCTCTCTCTCTCTCTCTCTCTCTCTCTCTCTCTCTCTCTCTCTCTCACCCTGTGTCTTTCTTTGCTCGCTCTCTCCCCCTCCTCTCCTCCCCTCCTCCCTCCCTCATCCTCTCTTTCCTCGCTGCCTCAGTCAGTCAGAGAACAGATTCGTGTTCGGAGAGAAAAAGGGGGACCGGCAGGCCGAGGTAGCGAGCCGGAGCGGGGCCGGCTGGGGAGCGGGGCGTCTGTCAGGGGGGACGGGGGGGTTCACCATGGACTGCCTCTGCATTGTGACTACAAAGGTAAGAGGAGAGGAGTGGAGGAGAGGAGTGGAATAGAGGAGGAGGGGAGACGAGAGGATCTCTAACGTGGTCAGGTCTTTGTCAGATGGTGGTTCTGATCCGGACCTGAGGCTCAGCCAGTCCACCTGAGTGCCCCTCTTTGAGTCTTCCTCTCTCACACTCACTCTGCTCGAAACTGACCCAATGGACCTGGAGCCGGCTCTCGGGGTGCCGGTTCTGGTTTTTGTGTCATGTAGGTCTGCAGAATCTGTCAGGGACCGTCCTGCATGCTAATCTGCTCCTCAAACAGGATGTGAGGTTGTTATGTCACACGTGTGTTGAGCTCCAGACCCAGACCCTATTGGTACTGGACTGTGTTAGACTGTACTGGACTGGTGTTGTACTGTTGAGGACTATAGAGGACTGAAGAGGACTGTAGAGGACTGAAATGGACTGGACTGTAGAGGACTAGTACTGGACTTACAGGTGAGCAGGTTGCTGTAGCACCTGAACGTAGGTTGTGGCAGGAAGTGATATACACACACAGGAAGTATGTGAAGGTGGGCTGGCAGTCTGATGTGGTCTGTTGTGGTCTGATGTGGTCTGTTGTGGTCTAATGTGGTCTGATGTGGACTCAGTGCAGCTGGTTCTTTCTGGATTACATAAATTTTGTGGCTCATCACATTCATTTGCTTATCAAGCTCTCAGTTTCCATGGCAACCGCGATGATCGGTCAGTTAAACATAGAGAGGTGGAGGTGCAGTCAGCTGAGCGGGAGGTGGACTCCACCTCCAACAACAGGAAGACCACAAGAGGTCCAGGTCCAAGTCCAAGTCCAAGTCCAGGTCCAGAACCCATTGAGGGTTAGCTCAAAAGCTAAACACAGAAACTAAACAAAGAGTTTGTAAAAAGGAAGTTGATGATCAATGATCGATCGATCGTCAGCTGATCAATGTGTCAGATTAAAGATTGTGTTTGAAGTTTGAGTCCAGGTGAAGTGAACTGATTGATGATTGGTCCTGATGCCTGTTTCTGATCAACCAGTCAGATGTATGATCACGTGTCCCTCACTTTATCCTCGATGAACTTTGTCCTCTCGTCTTGCTGTAGATGAAACTTTAATTGTGAGCGGCTGCATTGCAGGTGAGCAGTTTGATGGTGGAGCAGCTGAAGGCTGAACACCCCGACACCCACATGCTGTCAGAACGGTTCACTGAACAATGCTGTTCCCGTGCAGATCTACGCTCACACTCTGACTGTGTGGGTGAAGAGATGTGAGCAGTGTGTTCACCGAGTTTAATTGAAATTCTGCTGAGTCTGAATGAACGACACACAGAGTCCGAACAAGTCTATTAAACTCCAAACTAACATTGAAAAGAAAATTTAATTTAATAAAACAGAAAAATACTGTAAAAATAATGAAGTAATGTGTCTGAATAGTTTGTTAATTTACAGAAAATGTTTCTTTTTGTTTCAGGACGTCTTCTCTGGTTTTGAACAGGAAGTTCTTTTTTTTGAAACTCTGATAAAACCCGCCCACATGTGATGTCATCGAGAGACGGCACTCTGATGATGTCATTTCTAAAAACAGTCAAACTTCAGCAGATTATGTAATTTTCTGCTTCCTACACTCAAAATAAAAAATTAAACATATGACAGAGAAGCTTCATAAAGTGATTACATAATGAGGACAGTGTAGATTAAATATTAATTATTATTTAACACAGACTGTGAGAACAGACGTCGCGCTCACAGTAAAAACTTGTATTTTAAACTCAGCAGAAATATTTGTTTATTCCTGTCGTCCTTCCTTCGATCATCCTCCTCTCCCTCCTTCTTCTTCTCTTCTCATGTTTCCTTGTTTCCGTCCTCCTTCATCTCTCTCATCTCTTGCTCCCTCACTCCCTCTGTCCTCGTTAGCTTAGCTTCTGTCCTCTTCAAATGAATTAAACATCACGCTGTCTCGTTTGGACTCTTTCATGATTCAACACATCTGAGTATTTATTTATGTGTGTGTGTGTAAGAATGAGGAGCAGCTGTTGGGTCGGTTCTGGTCGGCTGTGCAGGATGACACACAGTTCTGGATCAGTGACCAAGTGAGAGTTAACATGATCTCTGCTCAAGGGCGAGAGTCCACGAGCCCACAAGAGGCCAGCAGATCTGAGACCTGATCCTGCCAAGTCTAGTCCCAGGCCACATTGAGCCCGACAGAACCGAACAGAACCAAACTTCTTTAATCCTTTGATGGCCCATATTTTTTTCATGCATACTGATCTATGAAAGGTTGTGCATTTTTGATGTCTCATTTTTTTTGATGTATGTTTTATTTTTACTCTAAAATAGGCCTGTTGTTACTCCTGCACACAAAAACATTCAAAATGTTATTTTTGAAATTCTCATTTCTCTGTTTCATTTGAGGCCTTTGGCTGTTGAGTGTAGATTAGTGAAGATTTTATGAAATATAAAAAATATCTAATAATAATAATAATGAATATAAATAAATAGTCGTCAATCAGCTCATGACATCATCATGACATCATCATGACATCATCATGTGCTAATGTGTCATGTAACATGTTATGCTTACACTTTGTCTATGCTAAGCTAACCTTGAGTCTCAGTCTGACGTCCAATCAGGAGAAAATAAGCTCTGAATCTGATTGGACGATCTTTGTTTCTGTTCTGGTTTCTGATTGGTTCTTTGTGTTCGGTTGTTTTAACATTTTTTTTAACATGGTTTTTCATCAAACCATCCAAATGATCAGAACCAGCACAGCCTGACTGGACCGAACACCGTCGACTTGCATCAAATAGTCCAACATACTGAGAGGTAAAAGAGGTTCTGTTGGCCTTACCGGACTCGAGGCTCTGTAAAGTTCAAAGAGTGTTATGTTAAGAGTGTGTGTGTGCGACTACAGGACCCAGAAGGCCGAGCGGCTCTCACAGTGACACCTGGTGGCTCACTGATGAACTAAATGAGTCCAAACCAACCACACACACTGTAACACAAACACACACATTGTAACACACACACAGTAACACACACACACTGTAACACACACACTGTAACACAAACACACACACTGTAACACACACACTGTAACACACACACTGTAACACACATACTGTAACACAAACACACACACTGTAACACACACACTGTAGCACACACACTGTAACACACATACTGTAACACAAACACACACATTGTAACACACATACTGTAACACACACACTGTAACACACACACTGTAACACACACACTGTAACACACACACTGTAACACACACACTGTAGCACACACACTGTAACACACATACTGTAACACAAACACACACATTGTAACACACATACTGTAACACACACACTGTAACACACATACTGTAACACACACACTGTAACACACACACTGTAACGCACATACTGTAA
Source organism: Nibea albiflora (assembly GCA_014281875.1). Taxonomy (NCBI): domain Eukaryota; kingdom Metazoa; phylum Chordata; class Actinopteri; family Sciaenidae; genus Nibea; species Nibea albiflora. The sequence goes on from CM024807.1 coordinate 171,835, forward strand.
CACAAACACACACACTGTAACACACACACTGTAACACACACACTGTAACACACACACTGTAACACACACACTGTAACACACACACTGTAGCACACACACTGTAACACACATACTGTAACACAAACACACACATTGTAACACACATACTGTAACACACACACTGTAACACACATACTGTAACACACACACTGTAACACACACACTGTAACACACATACTGTAACACAAACACACACACTGTAACACACACACTGTAACACACTTACACACTGTGACACACACACACATACTGTAACACACACACACACACACATACTGTAACACACACACACACTCACATACACTGTACCTTCATGTTCCTCTTATAGGTGATGTCAGTTGCCAAGCAACCGAGCAATCAGGGCCAAATTGTTGCCATGACGAAATGGCAGGGGTATCATCATGGAGAGAGATGAAAGACAAAGACAGACAGGCAGGCAGGCAGGCAGACAGACAGACAGACAGACAGACAGACAGATAAACAAACAGACAGACAGGTAAACAGACAGACAGACAGACGTGTCACATGTTCTGACAGGAACCAAGATCAGAGATCACATCTCTCCCATTTTGGCTTCCTTGCATTGGCTACCTGTTAAATCTAGAATAGAATTTAAAGTTCTTCTCCTTACATACAAAGCTCTTCATGGCCAGGCACCATCATATCTAAAAGAACTCATAGTAGAACACTGCGCTCTCAGGTTCCTTGTGGTTCCTATAGGTTCCAAAAGTAGATTTGGAAGTAGGTTCTGGAGGCAGACATGGTCAACACCTTTAAGAGTAGACTCAAGACTTTCCTTTTTGATAGCGCTCATAGTTAGTGCTGGCTCTGGTCATCCCTTAGTTATGCTGCCATAGGACCAGATGTCATTTTGTCATTCTATCATTCATTGTAATTGTACAACATGTTTGTGTTGATTGTTCTGTACATGTGACATCCATTGCACGTCTGTCCGTCCTGGCAGAGGGATCCCTCCTCTGTGGCTCTTAAAGGGTTTTTGTGGGCAAGTTTTTCCTCACTGGAACCGAGGGTCTCAGGACAGAGGGAGTCACTGCCTGTACAGACTGTGAAGCCTCTGAGGAGAAATGTGTTTGTGACGTTGGGCTGTACAAATAAAATTTGATTTGATTTAGACAGACAGGCAGACAGACAGATGTGTTGATGATATTTGAAGAACAGATTTCAGGTCAGTCTGAAACTGATCCAGGATCAGCTTAATGTGTCGATCAGTCTCACCTGTACAGGTGTCATAACCCACCACATCTCAGAATCGGATAAGAACACCTAGATAATTCGTTCACAGTCGGATATTTAACGCCATGTGTACTCAGCAGTCGGATCTGAAGTGGATTTTGCATTCTGTGCATGCGCAACATTTTCCTCCGGGCCTTTCACCTGGAAGCCAAAAGATCTGTTGTTCTTTTTATATTTATTATTAGGACGAAAATAATGCAGGAAAAGTGCGCAGCTGTAGCGTCGTCCATCTCCTCGTGTGTGATCTTTGTTTGAACGCCGTCAGATAGTTTGTTGTTGCTGATCAGTAGAGGTCGACCCAAAGTGGCTCTTTGTTGAGAGCTACAGCGCCACCTAGTGTAACGGAGTCAGTCATGCGCCGGCCGGTCATCCGATTAACAGCATGTATACTCTGTGATCCAGTCTGCAGGTAAACGTACTGACTGTGTCTGTCTGCTGTCTGCTGGAGGTCCGTGTCTGGAGCATGGAGTATTAAGCCAGCAGCATAGGGCACGTTGTGACATGCCAATGACAAATTGTCCATACCTGTGCAGGTGTGCTGTGCTGGAAGTTTGGAGGTGGTCCTCCACGTATTGGTTGATGAGGTTTCACACTGCTTCCACTGGCTCGTCCTTGACCCATCACTGTTGGGTCTTTGAGCAGTGGATGGGTCAGCATGAACACCCTGACTGGTCTGTGATGGAAAACTTTCTATCAGAACCAGCATGAACTTCAGTCTGTTGGTCAGACCACACAGGCCAGCCTCCCATCAGTGACCCTGTCCCTGGTCCTGGACCTCTCTAGATTATTACTTTGATGACATTCAGTGGTCTGAATGAAGCGAATGATTTGTGTATGTTAGCTTATAGCACTGACACTGAGACAACAAGATCACAGACTAAAGACACAAGACAGGTGAGACCAACGAGAGACGAACAGAGAAAACTGTCTGCCTGTCTGTCTGTCTGTCTGTCTGTCTGTCTGTCTGTCACTCTCTGTCTGATATTCTCAGTTTCAATTCAGTTCAGTACAGCTTTATTGGGAAACATATGTTAACATTGTCAAAGCAAAGTTTAGACAGATGTCTTAACAGAAAATACAGGAATAAAAATAATAATAATTAAATTGGAAAACTGTGTTTTCACTGTGCAAAGGCTTAGAGATGTGCAATATTATAAATAAGGCAAATAACAGTTGTGATATGAAGAGCCTGTATACATATCAGTTAAACGTTAACTTTGTAAGAATACGCAAATATATACAAAGTAAACAATGTCCATCAGGAGGGGACGGTCTCGGTCTGTCCTTCCTGTCCGCTGGACGTCCTTCTGTGGTCACAGCAGTTCACAAACCTTGCAGTTATGTTTGCACATTGCTGTCCTTCACCCAGCAGGTGTGGAAGTTTGTCTGAGGTCTCAAAGTCTTCTCCTCTCTGATCGCTCTTCTCTCTGACATTTTAACATGGGGACTTATGGAGCCTGACACACTTGTGGAGCCAGCCTCAAGTGGACATTTGATGAACGTGTTGGCTTCACTTCATGTGTCTCTCTCTCTCTACCCCCCTTATCCTCTCTCTCTCTCTCTCTATCCTCTCCCTCCCTCTCTCTATTCCCTCTCCCCATCTCTCTCTCTATCCCTCCCTCCTCCTCTCCCCCTCTCTCTATCCCTCCCTCCTCCCTCTCCCCCCACCCCCGGTCCTCTCTCTCTCTCCCTCTTTCTGTACTGCGGGTGTCTGGGAGGCTGTTTTTTTCCTCCTCCGTCTCTTGCTCATGAAGGGCCGCACTAAGCTCCCTTCTCTCTGCCCGTGTGTGGTATGTACATCCATCCGTCCTCCACCTCCACGTCTCCCTCTGTTCATCCACCTCCATGTCTCTCTCTGTTCATCCACCTCTATGTCTCCCTCCATCTCATGCATGTTGAAGCTCGTGTTCATCCAGCTGAGGGGGGGGGTGTCTGCGTCTGCATGTTGCATCGCACACGTCTGTGTCACGGACGGATCGGGGATGCTGGTTCTGGTTCTGTCTCCTCATGTACTCAGGCTGGTTGGTTGGCGTGTTTGTGGACTGTGGGTGTCATGTATGAGCGTGGTCTGGCTCGTGTGGGCGTGTGTATTTGGACACGCAGATGTTTGGAGTGAAACTCTGCAGACTTGTTGATTAAAGCGTGATAGAACCGTGTGTTTGACAGGGTTTATTATCCTTGTGAGGACGTGTGTGAGGAAAATCCTCCAGCTGACTGAAAAACGACGTCACAGTGAAAGAGGTCATTTCATCTGATGGAGCTTGGTCCAGACAGGACGGGTTCATTTCACAGCCAGAACATACATGATTTATACATGATGAGTGTGTGTGTGTTGATGAGGCTGAGCTCATCCAGTCTTAATTAACTGAGGAGACACGACAAGCTGTGACATCATGATGTTGATTTATGTTTATGTTCTGTTACTCATTTAATTAACATGAATATGGTAATGTACGATACGGACGATATTATCTTAGTATGTTAATATAGTGATGTTCTGATTGATTGTGTGCGACTCGGTGGTCCAGTGATTAGCACTGTCGTGTTACAGCAGAAGGTTCTGGGTTTGACCCCCGGCGGGATGAGGCCTGCATGTCTCTGCAGCTTACAGCTTACCTGGAGCCCACAGGTATGTCTGTATCAGACCTGAGACGAGCTGTGACCGGTCCATGGCAGACCTTCCCATGACTACACAAGGACTTAAGAGTTTGTTTTCTTCTTTTTGGAGCTGTAGATTTATTCAGAACCTCGAACATATCCAGAAGACCCTCCACTATGAAGACTGGGCCGGGATCCAGGTTCAAGGACTCGACGAGACAAGCAGAGTTCTGGATCAGAACAGACCAGCTCGTTTGTCAGACAGGGGGATCCAAATGGACCATCAGAACTACAACAAAGATCCTAAACACAGGCCACCTTACCTCAAGATCTGTACATGTTGAATCTGTGGAGGACCAGTGAAGACCAAAAACTGGACCAGGACCAGGTTCTGCTCAGGTCTGTGGAGGATCATAGATCTGATGTGATCTGATGGACAGGTTGCTCCAGATCCGGCCACTGACTCACTCTCACTCAAAGAGAGTCAAAGAGTCAAAACCAGAAACACGAACGCTATGACACAAAATGATGAATCATGCAGTCTAAAACATCCTGACAGGTTCTGACAGGTTCTGATAACTTTTTATTTGTTATCATGTTCATAGAGAAATAAAAGCTGAACCAGTTTAGCTCCATGGTTAGCTCTGTTTGCTTCATAATTAGCTCTGTTTGCTCCATTGTTAGCTCCATGGTTAGCTCTGTTAGCTCTATGTTTAACTCTGTTTGCTCTATGGTTAGCTCTGTTTGCTCCATTGTTAGCTCCATGGTTAGCTCTGTTAGCTCTATGTTTAACTCTGTTTGCTCTATGGTTAGCTCTGTTTGCTCCATTGTTAGCTCCATGGTTAGCTCTGTTAGCTCTATGTTTAACTCTGTTTGCTCTATGGTTAGCTCTGTTTGCTCCATTGTTAGCTCCATGGTTAGCTCTGTTAGCTCTATGTTTAACTCTGTTTGCTCTATGGTTAGCTCTGTTTGCTCCATTGTTAGCTCCATGGTTAGCTCTGTTAGCTCTATGTTTAACTCTGTTTGCTCTATGGTTAGCTCTGTTTGCTCTATGGTTAGCTCCATGGTTAGCTCTGTTAGCTCTATGTTTAACTCTGTTTGCTCTATGGTTAGCTCTGTTAGCTCCATGGTTAGCTCTGTTAGCTCTATGTTTAACTCTGTTTGCTCTATGGTTAGCTCTGTTTGCTCCATTGTTAGCTCCATGGTTAGCTCTGTTAGCTCTATGTTTAACTCTGTTTGCTCTATGGTTAGCTCTGTTAGCTCTATGGTTAGCTCCATGGTTAGCTCTGTTAGCTCTATGGTTAGCTCTGTTTGCTCAATTTTTAGCTCTGTTAGCTCTATGGTTAGCTCCATGGTTAGCTCTGTTAGCTCTATGGTTAGCTCTGTTTGCTCTATGTTTAACTCTGTTTGCTCCATGGTTAGCTCTGTTAGCTCTATGTTTAACTCTGTTTGCTCTATGGTTAGCTCTGTTAGCTCTATGGTTAGCTCCATGGTTAGCTCTGTTAGCTCTATGGTTAGCTCTGTTTGCTCCATTTTTAGCTCTGTTAGCTCTATGGTTAGCTCCATGGTTAGCTCTGTTAGCTCTATGGTTAGCTCTGTTTGCTCTATGTTTAACTCTGTTTGCTCTATGGTTAGCTCTGTTAGCTCTATGGTTAGCTCCATGGTTAGCTCTGTTAGCTCTATGGTTAGCTCTGTTTGCTCCATTTTTAGCTCTGTTAGCTCTATGGTTAGCTCCATGGTTAGCTCTGTTAGCTCTATGGTTAGCTCTGTTTGCTCTATGTTTAACTCTGTTTGCTCTATGGTTAGCTCTGTTAGCTCTATGGTTAGCTCCATGGTTAGCTCTGTTAGCTCTATGGTTAGCTCTGTTTGCTCCATTTTTAGCTCTGTTAGCTCTATGGTTAGCTCCATGGTTAGCTCTGTTAGCTCTATGGTTAGCTCTGTTTGCTCTATGTTTAACTCTGTTAGCTCTATGGTTAGCTCTGTTTGCTCCATTTTTAGCTCTGTTAGCTCTATGGTTAGCTCCATGGTTAGCTCTGTTTGCTCTATGTTTAACTCTGTTTGCTCCATGGTTAGCTCTGTTAGCTCTATGTTTAACTCTGTTTGCTCTATGGTTAGCTCTGTTAGCTCTATGGTTAGCTCCATTTTTAGCTCTGTTAGCTCTATGGCTAGCTCCACCCTGTAGTGTCCTCAATTGTATTTAAGCTGATAAATAGCTGAGTGAGGTAACACTCTGACAGGTTTAATACACTTTAACATGAAGTTGTTGAAATAATCATATATATATATATATATATAGTAACAGGATATATTTCTCTATATTCTCTATATCCTGATAAAACATGTTACATGTTGGATAATACATGTATGTGTCGCATGGAGTGGAGGCAGCCATGATGGTGGTGTGTTTCCAGGTTATCCATGATGCAGAGAACATGGAGGCTTCATCTGGATGTGTGTGGAGGCGTGTGGCATGTAGGCGGTTCTGCTTTGATCCAGGAGGATCCATGTTGTTTTCCCATCATGCATCTTGCCTCAGATGGAGGACAGCTGGTGGAGGACAGCACGCCATCTTCAGTGTGGGAGGAAGCGCAGCAGACTGACGGAGGAAGTGAGGTAGAATCAGAGCAGCCTCAGGAAGAACATCATCTGCTTGACGCCACTCAGCACTAGAGACGTCCTCGTCTCATAATGACCCCCCACGGTGTCATATTTCACCCATGATGCACTGCTCCATGTCATCTGTGACTTCATCCGGGCGTGTTTCATTAAACAGCTGGATGATGTCACACAAGACAGGAAACAGTTTGATGCTGACTCACCTGCAGCTCAGCTCCAGGCTCCAGGATCCAGGCACTGCAGGATCCAGGCTCCTAGGAGAGGAGGGGGGCCCGGCTGGTTGTCATGGTGATCACAGCTCCACTCTCCATGATTTTGGATCTGATCCTGATGTTTTTCTCAGGTGAACCATCAGGTTCTCTGAAGGTGTGAACACGACGATTCACAACTTGAGGTGTTTTCTTGTCCGTGAAGCTGAACCATCTCTGAGCTGCATGAGATTCACAGCCGAGCTCAGATCTCAGAGGAGGCTGGCTGGTTCAGTCTGAACCAGAATTCAGAATTAGACAGACGGCGTTCACTTTTCATCTGTTGCCATAAAAACAGAGACGATGAAGAACAAACATGAACACGTCGACTGATTTATATTTATAATGTTTATATCTTCATGTCACTGATGTCATCAGTGTTTGGATTCGTTTGTTTCTGTGACATCACAATGACACGTTACATCTACAGACAGTCCACCATGTTGTTCTACCATGTTGAACTCAATGATGAACTCCATGTTGAGCTCCATCAAATCAGATTTTATTTGTACAGCCCAACGTCACAAACACATTTCTCCTCAGAGGCTTCACAGTCTGTACAGGCAGTGACTCCCTCTGTCCTTAGACCCTCGGTTCCCCTTTAACAGGGAAAACATGTGGAAGAAAGCTCAGGAAGAGCCACAGAGGAGGGATCCCTCTGCCAGGACGGACAGACGTCACATGGATGTCACATGTACAGAACAATCAACACAAACATTCATTGTACAATTACAATGAATGATAGAATGATTACAGGAGCAGTGGAACCTGTGATAGAGAGACACAGATGCACAGCAGCAGTAAATCATTAAATATAAACTGTGATGGAGAGATGGGAGCAATGACAATAATAATATATGTAGTGGACATCATGCAGGACCACAGCAGCAGCCACGATCCAGGAGAACCTGCTGGACGAGAGAGCACAGAGACTCAGGGAAGAAGTTTAGATAGTAACATGCATTAATGAAACAGGTATGTTTACAGATGGAGAGAGAGAGAGAGAGAGAGAGAGAGAGAGAAGAGGGGGAGAGGGGGAAGGAGGAGTCTAGTCCTATGGCAGCATAACTAAGGGATGACCAGAGCCAGCACTAACTATGAGCGCTATCAAAAAGGAAAGTCTTGAGTCTACTCTTAAAGGTGTTGACCATGTCTGCCTCCAGAACCTACTTCCAAATCTACTTTTGGAACCTATAGGAACCACAAGGAACCTGAGAGCGCAGTGTTCTAGAGGGGTAGTAAGGTACTATGAATTCTTTTAGATATGATGGTGCCTGGCCATGAAGAGCTTTGTATGTAAGGAGAAGAACTTTAAATTCTATTCTAGATTTAACAGGTAGCCAATGCAAGGAAGCCAAAATGGGAGAGATGTGGGCAAATTACAGCTACTTTAAAGGACTGTGGTACATATTCTGATAAAAGACAGATTATTGATATCCAATAAAGAAGGTGATCCATGTTGAACTCTTCATGTATTCATGTGTCCATATAGTCATGTGTCCATATATTCATGTGTTCATATGTTCATGTGTTCATATGTTCATATGTTCATATGTTCATGTATTCATGTGTCCATATAGTCATGTGTCCATATATTCATGTGTTCATATGTTCATGTGTTCATATGTTCATGTGTTCATATGTTCATGTATTCATGTATTCATATATTCATGTGTTCATGTGTCCATATCAATATATTCATGTGTTCATATATTCATGTGTTCATGTGTCCATATATTCATGTGTTCATATGTCCATGTGTTCATATGTTCATATATTCATGTGTTCATATATTCATGTGTTCATATGTTCATGTGTCCATATAGTCATGTGTCCATATGTTCATGTGTTCATATGTTCATATATTCATGTGTTCATATATTCATATGTTCATATGTTCATATGTTCATGTATTCATGTGTCCATATAGTCATGTGTCCATATATTCATGTGTTCATATGTTCATGTATTCATATATTCATGTGTTCATATATTCATATGTTCATGTGTCCATATAGTCATGTGTCCATATATTCATGTGTTCATATATTCATGTGTTCATATGTTCATATGTTCATGTGTTCATATGTTCATGTGTCCATATATTCATGTGTTCATATATTCATGTGTTCATATGTTCATATGTTCATGTGTTCATATGTTCATGTGTCCATATCAATATGTTCATGTGGTCATATTAATATTTACATATTCACGTGTTCATCATTGTATAGACACTCTGAGTGTTGCTGGTGGAGTCTGCTACCCCCTGCAGATGTTGTCATAGAAACAGGGTCTGTCTCTGCAGCATTAGGATGTTAATGTTAAACTCTCTGTGTGACTCCCACACTTACATAACAGAGAGGAGTGTGAATGAATAGTTATCCATGAACACATGAATACAGAGAGTGGAGATCAGTGAATAACTATTCTGAATGAACACATGAGGAAGGAAGACAGATCACCAACACACTACCAATACAGCATGAGGGTGAGAGGATAATGGTGAGAGGATGAGAGTGAGAGGATGAGGGTGAGAGCATGAGAGTGAGAGGATGAGAGTGAGAGGATGAGGGTGAGAGGATGAGAGTGAGAGGATGAGGGTGAGAGCATGAGAGTGAGAGGATGAGAGTGAGAGGATGATGGTGAGAGGATGAGTGTGAGAGGATGATGGTGAGAGGATGAGGGTGAGAGGATGAGAGTGAGAGGATGATGGTGAGAGGATGAGAGTGAGAGGATGATGGTGAGAGGATGAGGGTGAGAGGATGATGGTGAGAGGATGAGGGTGAGAGGATGAGAGTGAGAGGATGATGGTGAGAGGATGAGAGTGAGAGGATGATGGTGAGAGGATGATGGTGAGAGGATGAGGGTGAGAGGATGAGAGTGAGAGGATGATGGTGAGAGGATGAGAGTGAGAGGATGATGGTCAGAGGATGAGAGTGAGAGGATGAGAGTGAGAGGTTGAGGGTGAGAGGGAGAGAGTGAGAGGATGAGAGTGAGAGGATGAGGGTGAGAGGGAGAGAGTGAGAGGATGATGGTCAGAGGATGAGAGTGAGAGGATGATGGTCAGAGGATGAGAGTGAGAGGATGAGGGTGAGAGGATGAGGGTGAGAGGATGAGAGTGAGAGGATGAGGGTGAGAGCATGAGAGTGAGAGGATGAGAGTGAGAGGATGATGGTGAGAGGATGAGTGTGAGAGGATGAGGGTGAGAGGATGAGAGTGAGAGGATGATGGTGAGAGGATGAGGGTGAGAGGATGAGAGTGAGAGGATGATGGTGAGAGGATGAGAGTGAGAGGATGATGGTCAGAGGATGAGAGTGAGAGGATGATGGTCAGAGGATGAGAGTGAGAGGATGAGAGTGAGAGGATGAGAGTGAGAGGATGAGAGTGAGAGGATGAGGGTGAGAGGGAGAGAGTGAGAGGATGAGGGTGAGAGGGAGAGAGTGAGAGGATGAGGGTGAGAGGATGAGAGTGTTACAGTTGGATCGGTGAAGATGTTTTTTAGCTTTCAGCTAACGTGATCCACGATGCTAACTTGTGTCCAAAGACAGACGTGTTGACGTTAGCTAACGAGAGCAATGGAGGCAGGAGATAACAGGCTAACTGTGACTGAAGCTAAGCTAATGGTTAGCCGGCTGGCTGTGGCTTTCCAGTGATGGCTGATTTGTAAACAGTGTTTGTTAACGTTACGTTAACGTTAAATATGCAGTTCACTGAACGAACACAGGAGTCGCTGCTAACGTTACACAGAAAATGTTTAAGTAACGTTGTAACTGATGTGATGTGTGTGTTTCTGAGTGGACTGTGTGTGTGTGTGTGTGTGTGTGTAAAGAGGCGTCTGTTACTCATCGCTCATTAAAACAGTTGGTGCTGCGTTCAAGGACCTTGCTCTTCTTTTTTAGACAGTATATCCATGGAAACGGGCTAAAGCTCCTATCAGTGTGTGAGTGTGTGTGAAGAGACGTCATATGTGTGCCCACACATGGTCATGTGATCAGCACAGAGGCTGTCAGCTGTTTGACAGCAGGTTCTGTTCTGACCCGAACAGAGGGGCGGGCTTTCCCAGAATGACGTCACTCGGCAGCGCCGCAGTCGGTCCTGAGAGGAATGCACAATATTTAAATGTACCTGGACCTCTCGCACCCCCCAGTGGATGCAACGTGTCATCACAGTCACACTGAGCTGTCGATCAACAGACAGGAAGTCCACAATCCTTTCAAAATAAGGTTTTAAAAAAGTAATACTGAAAAAAAATCTGACATTTGAATTTTTAACAAATTGATTAAAATAATCACATGACATCATATTCAGATCAGAAACTTTATGGATCCACACACACATACATACACACAGTGACAGGCAGCCACACTGAGCAGTGGCCTGGGTGCAGTTAGGGGTTTGGTGCCTTGCTCAAGGGCACCTTGGCAGTTCCCAGGAGGTGAACTGGCACCTCCCTACAGACTGAGATACTGCTGCCACAAACTGGACTTTTCCAGGACATGTTGAGTGCTGATATAACATCTCTGAATATTTTTTATAGTTTCATTAATTTAATTTACAATTTAATTCTTTTTTCTGTGACATGTTTAAATCAGACGTGTGCTCAGAGATACATATAACATGTTAATGAAGTTGCTCATCATCCCCGAACATGTCCTGGAAAAGTCCAGGAAAAGGGTCTGTGATTGTATATTCTGTCTGTAGATCTGCTGAGAGTTCATACAGCACTTTGTTTGTACATGATGATGTCACATGCTGCTGCTGAACATCAACACAAATATAAGCTTAGCATTAGCATCTAACTTGACTGACCTTTAACCCTAAATGTCCAGTTGAAGCAGTCAGACGAGCTGTCTGCTGATTGGAGAGTGTCAGCACGTGGCAGCTTCTCCTCCGGCCCACCTGAACGCCCTGCAGGCGGCACAGTGACATCACAAGTGCTGACTGACATTGTCAGTTTCATCAGTGTGTTACGGTACAGTTTACGGTCAGAGAGATTTCAACTGCGCGTTTAGTCCACAGTTTACGGTCAGAGAGATTTCAACTGCGCGTTTAGTCCACAGTTTACGGTCAGAGAGATTTCAACTGCGCGTTTAGTCCACAGTTTACGGTCAGAGAGATTTCAACTGCGCGTTTAGTCCACAGTTTACGGTCAGAGAGAGAGAGAGAGAGAGAGAGAGAGAGAGAGAGAGAGAGAGAGAGAGAGAGAGAGAGAGCAGTACCTATCATCAATGGTGCGTTCACGGTCCATCCATCTATCATGTCTCAGTGGACCGACACACGGACGCGTTAATCTGAGTCCCGCCACGGACAGCAGAGAGACCCACCTCCGTTCTGACAGCTCCGGCGGACCGAGCGGTGTTCTGTGCGGAGCGGAGCAGAGTGCGCGGTGTGTGCGGAGAGCGCGGTGCGGTGTGCGGTGTTCGGTGTGAGGCTCCGGTCTGATGTCTCTGCCCGTTAAGAACCTGAAGTGTCTGTCTCCGGTCATGTGCCAGTGTAAGGTCATCTGCAGTAACCGGACTCTGTCGCTCATGTTCGGCTGCAAGGTAAGTTGTCTGCGGGGGGGGGGGCACCGACACCAGCTCGAGCTCCTTGATGACGATCCGGCCCACGTGTCCATCAGTGGCTCCGTCAGACCCGATTCTGTTCGGTTCATGTAGTCAGATCATCTAATAATTGGAAACGGTCCACCTGCTTCCTCCCGGTGTGTGTGTGTGTGTGTGTGTGTGTTGGGTAGGGGGGGGGGGGGGGGGGGGGCGGTTCGGCCTCGCTGATTGGCTCACTTTTGTTCGTGACCTTGGAGACCGGCAGAACTTCATCGATCATCTGACACTGGAGCCGGAGACAGGAAGAGCTGCTGACCAGTCAGAGCGCAAAGCCAGACAGTGCTGCTGGCAGGTTCGGGACGGTTCTGGACCTCTTGGTTCTGCTCCCGGTGTTTACAGTCTGTCATTTCCGGTCTGATGAGGAGGGGTGGGGGGGGTAACTGTAATGACTACAGCTGTACTTGAGTATTTGTTCTGATTACATTACTGATGATCAAACATCAGTCAGGTCACCAGCAGCAGCTAATATTACTGACCAACAGCAGTCAGTCTGTCTTTCAGCTCCTGTTCTGGCACGACACAAGCTAACGTTAGATTAGAAATGGAGTCCGCTAACGTCAACGACCACCACCCACTACAACAGAGTCCAGGCTAATGTTAGCAGCTCAGCTAATATGTTAAATTAAGTCTTGGTCTGTGGTGGTTCTTTTGTTGCTAAACATTGAACTATTGGGTGGTGTTCAGCTCAGTTGGTGTATAAAGGTTCGGTCCTTGCTGCAGTGGCCCCAAATCCGACCTGCAGCCCTTTGCTGCATGTCATTTCCCGTCTCTCTCTCTCTCTGTCCACACTCCTGTCACTCTTCAGCTGTCTCTGTGCAATAAAGCTGAAAAATATCTTTAAAAAAAACATCAAGCTAAGACAGGAATGGTTGTTCATCATTGATGACATCACAGCGTTTAATGAGGTTCATGTCATGAATGATTAACGACTCATCTCGATATCCTGATCAATGATCAACTACTCCTGATGATCAATACTCAGACTCCTGCTGTCACTCATCACAAGCTCACAGAGTCCTCCATGTTTCTGCAGGAGCCCAGAGCGGACAAACTTAACTGTGATCAGATGATTTCTGTTTTTATGTCATGGTTTGTCTTTCAAATGTGAGGGTGAGGTGAGGGCTATCCAGCAGCTGCTCGGAGTGTTCATTTGTCAGTGTTGGTGTGTGTTAGTGTGTGTTGGTGTGTGTGTGTGTCTCCTCTCACATGTATGTGCAGTCAGAGGGATGAACATGTTCAACATGAAATGAAATGTGTGTATTCAGCATAAACAGAGCAAAACAACTACAGAAACACTGATGAAGAGACCATTAATACACCATCATCATCATCATCACCATCATCATCATCATCACCATCATCACCATCATCATCATCATCACCATCATCATCATCATCACCATCATCATCACCATCATCATCATCATCACCATCATCATCATCACCATCATCATCATCATCACCATCACCACCATCACCATCATCATCATCACCATCATCACCATCACCATCATCATCATCACCATCACCACCATCACCATCATCATCATCACCATCATCATCATCACCATCATCATCATCATCACCATCACCACCATCACCATCATCATCATCACCATCATCACCATCACCATCATCATCATCACCATCACCACCATCACCATCATCACCATCACCATCATCATCATCACCATCATCATCATCACCATCATCACCATCACCATCATCATCATCATCACCATCACCATCATCACCATCACCATCATCATCACCATCACCACCATCATCATCATCACCATCACCACCATCACCATCATCACCATCATCATCATCATCATCATCATCACCATCATCACCATCACCACCATCATCATCACCATCATCATCATCATCACCACCATCATCATCATCACCATCATCATCACCATCATCACCATCACCATCACCACCATCACCATCATCACCATCATCATCATCATCATCATCATCACCATCATCACCATCACCACCATCATCATCACCATCATCATCATCATCATCACCATCATCATCACCATCATCACCATCACCACCATCATCATCATCACCATCATCACCATCACCATCATCATCATCACCATCATCATCATCATCACCATCACCACCATCATCATCACCATCATCATCATCATCATCATCATCATCATCATCATCACCATCATCATCACCATCATCACCATCATCATCACCATCATCATCATCATGTTATGTTATTTGTAATGTTAGTTGTGTGTACATTGTGTGTACGTTGTGTGTACATTGTGTGTACGTTGTGTGTACGTTGTGATGAGATGTCTGAATGAGTCTGATGATGTCATGCTGTCATCAGCTGATGAGTCGTCTCTCGTAATTCAAACTGTCACTGAACGCACCACCATAGGGACAGATGGTGGTCTGTGGTTGGTCCTGATGGGGATGGGTCGGTCGGTCCAGAAGCTTTTCCCGCCTCTGCAGCATCCCCCCTCACCCTCCCCTCAGTGTCATCCTTGGTTCTTCTTGCTGTCTCGGTGTAATCTGATCGGACCGGTGCTGCCAGGCCCGGCTGTGGCGCTGCAGTCTTTTCTCTGGTTGCTAGGCAACTGCTCTGAGCCCCTCCATCTGCTGGTCATCAGGCAGACGGCCAGGAGTCAGATGATCCTTCAGAACCTGATCAGAAACGTTCCACCTGCAGCACTGTGGGCTCAGGTGGGGGGTAGGACCTCCACCTTCATGTGTTTGTGATGAAAACGCGTGTAGATTCCTCACATCTAGCATGACACCTAGCATGTGTGGCTAACACGGTGGGCTGCTGGCGTGATGCCCGTGTGTGTGTGTGTGGGGGGGTTACAGGAAGGAGAGTAGCAATGAGGCACGCCACTGCCTGGTCCATCAATACGCCGTTCTTGTCCAGGACACGTTTAAAATATAGTGAGTGTCATACATGAAACATATGAGTTGACCTGTGTCTGTGTGTGTGTGTGTGTGTGTGTGTGTGTGTGCAGAAGTACAGGTATCAGGATGAGGAGACGCCCCCCTTGGAGCACAGTCCAGCTCACCTGGCTCCGGGGAAAAGCGCTGAGATGCTTCATATGAGCGACAAGAACCTCGCCGCTATGGAGGCCATCCATGGATACACGCCACACACACACATTTCACCTGTCAAGGTACAGCACACACACACACAAACACACACATATTCAGTCACAGAACTGTTTTGGTCCGCTCTCTGTGGTTCTGGTTGGTGCTGAGGTCTGGGTGTTTTCTCTGATCTTCTGATGATGTCATACGAGCTTTGTTCTGACCCGATGGTTCTTGGTGTTTGTAGAGCCACTTTGAGGTTTCCTGGTCTGTGTTGGACTTCAGACTGGGTCCACCGTCCCCCTGTCAGGTCCAAGCTCCTTGTCCTGACTTGTCTGGTCAGAGTACAGTTCCAGTTCTGTTTCAAATATCAGCAGACAAACAGTGAAAGTTTATGACATAATAACGTTAAGATAACATTAAGATAACATTATAACATCCTGTTAGGTCCAATAAGACATTGGATCTGTGTCAGTCTGCACTCAGTGTGGGATCTGTGTGAATATTGATTATAGATGAGCTCACAGTCAGGTGTTCATGTGATGTGTACAGAAAAGCTCACCTGATTGGCCGCTCAGCTGCTGACATCAGCAGGAACGTGATCTCAGCTTTAATGAAGTCTTACTGTAGAAACACTCAGACAGTTTGTAAGCTGTGATGATCGATCAGACATGATCCGTCCTAGATGACCACACAACAAGGAGGTTGAAGACGGGCCGCGATCCATTTCTCTGAGGGGGCGTGGTTTACCTGAGGACACAACATGTCTGTTAAAAGACTTTAATAAACAGAAACCGGGTATGATGTCAGTCTTCATGAACGTTAATGTGAGCTCATTATCAACTGATATTCAGTAAGACCATGTGATCAGGATAACTCACAGATAATGATGCTGACACGTCGTGTTTGTTCACCAGCTGATCTCCCAAATGGTGTCCACACAGCGGACGTTCTCGGATGGTCTCAGAAACTCGACCCGTGAGGTGAAATCAGGTTCAGCTCCATATTTTTTTGCCATAACATTAAAGCAGCTCACTGATGTTGTTCTGTGTTTTGGGACCCGAGCTTGGCCTGGTTTCTATTTCTGGAGTTCTGCCATGATTTCTGAGGTGGTTCTGTTCAAATAAGATGAAACATGAAGGTCCAGCCATTTTGTTTTTTATGTTGATCAGGAGACATTCTATGTTCACACAGTATTCAGTGAAGTCATCACCATGACGATGGGACGATGAAGATGGCTAGTTCTTCACACAGCATCTTGACGACCTCATGGTGGCTCAGTCCTGATATTTTGTTTGTTCCTGTGGACTCCCATAAGGGTTAAGTTCACCTGTGGGTCATTCAGTTCACCTGTGGGTCATTCAGTTCACCTGTGGGTCATTCAGTTCACCTGTGGGTCATTCAGTTCACCTGTGGGTCATTCAGTTCACCTGTGGGTTGTTGAGTTCACCTGTGGGTTGTTGAGTTCACCTGTGGGTCATTCAGTTCACCTGTGGGTCATTCAGTTCACCTGTGGGTCATTCAGTTCACCTGTGGTTCATGAAAGGTCACCTGTGGGTCATTAAGTTCACATGTGGGTTGTTGAGTTCACCTGTGGGTCGTTCAGTTCACCTGTGGGTCATTCAGTTCACCTGTGGGTCATTCAGTTCACCTGTGGGTCGTTCAGTTCACCTGTGGGTTGTTGAGTTCACCTGTGGGTCATTAAGTTCACCTGTGGGTTGTTGAGTTCACCTGTGGGTCATTAAGTTCACCTGTGGGTCATTAAGTTCACCTGTGGATTGTTGAGTTCACCTGTGGATTGTTGAGTTCACCTGTGGGTTGTTGAGTTCACCTGTGGGTCATTAAGTTCACCTGTGGGTCATTAAGTTCACCTGTGGATTGTTGAGTTCACCTGTGGATTGTTGAGTTCACCTGTGGATTGTTGAGTTCACCTGTGGGCCGTAGACTCACCCTGTCCTCGTGATTCTTCAGGGTCTCATGCTTTAGATGGTTGTTAGTTTGTCTGTAGCTGACTGATCATTTTGTGATCTTCTCCTCTGTTGAGTCTCTCCAGGTGAGGTAAAACGGCTTCCTTCACTTCATGCCTGGTTAAAATTTGAACATTGCTGTGCTCAGAGAGCCTGGAGGTGTAGGTGGATCTGCGAGTCCTGGTCAAAGGAGCCATGTGCTCATGTAGCAGTGATGTTCAGGTCTGTCTTGTCCTACATCGTCCAGCTCATGTCTGAGTGGTAATCCAGTTACAATAACCTTCGATGCACTGCCGGAGGTCTTCCAGGACCTGGTTTCCAGAATCCAGGCTGCAGCTGTTTGTTTATATCTGAATGTGGATTTCTTTTCATCGACCATCATGAGCTCTGTAACAAATGATTTGTGACCCTGAAGGAGTCTTAGTTTGTGTAGTTTGAGTTAATTTAACGTCTGATCTGAACTTCATGTGAAAAGCTGGAAACATGTTTAATGATGGTCACATGTTCACATGTTGGAAGTCATTTTTCTGTTTATCATGAAAACTGAAATGAAAGCTGTTATGTGAATGTACAGGTTTGATGGTTACTGTGTGTGTGTGTGTGTGTGTGCGTGTGTGTTTTGTTTATCAGGTTCTGGTTTTGTTTCTCTGAATGTTTGAAAACTGATCTGAGGTCTGACACACAATCTTCACATATTCATCTTGTTGAGGATGTTGGTCCCGGTCGGATCGTGTTGACCCAGTTTAGGTGGACTCAGATGAACCCATCCGGACCTCGGTGTACCCGTGTACCCTGTCATGCCCGGCACATTCACCCTGTCCTCTGTTGTTTTACAGCCTGTGTTGATGTCGACAGGACATACTCCGATGTACACCTCAGCCGTTTCTACACTGGTAAGACCACATTGACCAGCGCCGTCCGTCATCACCGCCATCGTCATCTCGTCAGTTCGTTTGTCTGATTGCCGACACCATTTATCTGTCCTCTCAGCGTGATGTCATCACTTTAAAGTACTCATGAAACAGGAAGTTCAATTCAATTCAACAAACCCTAAAATGGAACCTAATACGTGTCGACATGTTTGAAAAGAAACAAATCAATGAAACATTTTAATGATCAGAGACAGAAAAAAAAGATTTGATTTGATTTAAGGACACGTGGATTACATCATCTCTGGTCTTTGTCTTGTCCTGACCTTGAACGCACCACAAACAGCTGATCATAATTAAAAACGTCACAGAAATGTGTGTGTGTGTATGTGTGTGTGGCATTAATGCATTGATTTGAAGTCAGTTTTACAAACACCGTTATTTACTAATACATTGATCAGTTGGACCATCAGCTTCTTAATTCACAGATAATGAATTAATCATCTGACATGAAAATAATCTGAGGTTTAGTTTTGTTTACAGAAAACAACTGTAAAAATAATTTTCCATTAATCTGGTTACAGATTTTGAAAGTTTTCATGTCAAACAAGACAAATGAGAAAATAATGAGAAATAACTCATTAGTATAATAAAAATAAACTAAAATAACAGATTTGTTCTTAATTTACAGATATCTGTAATTATAAAAAAACAGTAAATGACTGTAAAATTGTAAAAATGTTTCTCTGAGCACATGGAGCTGTGCCCAGATGCTCAGGTTCATTATTAAACCTGACATTGAGTTTTTCAGTTAGTTTAGTAGTTTCAGTTTTGAGTTAACAGCTTTCCGGCGAGGTGAGCGGCGTCCTGCTGAGGGCGCAGAGGTGTCATCTCAGCACAAAGACTCAGCAGCCGGCTCTGTCTGAGAAATAGAATTTGAGGTCTAAATATAATCTGAGGTGAACTGAGGTGTTAACGTTGGCATTATCAGACTGCAGGTGATTGGAGGTCGATCAGGTGACCTGACAGGAAGTTTTAACAGGAAGATATGCTGACAGGGAGCAGAGCTGGTGTTGTGATTGAACAGGAGTTGGGCGAGCAGCAATGTAACGGGCTCAGCAGCTTCTATAATGGCAGAGGAGCAGAGAGTGAAGAGGACGCTGACGGAGGAAGCTAAGAAGAGAAAAGGAGAGAGTGAGCGAGCAAGAAGCCGCCGGACAAGAGTAAATCTGGGACTGACTTTTAGTGGTTGGTGAGAGCTTGGTGAAATAAAAGGCTGAAAGACAGACGCCGAGCTGGCTGACTGCTGCTGGACTCATTCAGTGCCTGTAAACATTCTCTGAGTGTTTTTAAACGTTCTCTAAGTGTTTGTGTTAATCACATGTGGATGATCATCATGATAATGTTCTCTCAGCGTTGACTGAACGTTCTTCCTCTCCGCAGGGGAACACTCCTCCTGTGGTCGTGAACACCGACACACTCGATGGATCTCCATACGTAAGAATGACCTTCATCTCTATGATGATGATGATGATGGTATCAGTCAGAGAAGATGTTTGATTGATCACACTGAAACTCCCCCGCTTCCTCTGTGGTTCTGAACTTGAATTGGACCCGGTCCCACATGGGTCTCATTTAGGAGGTCTCAGTGGTCCGATTCACAGGTTCTGGTTCATTGATGAGCTCAGGAGCTGCTGGGAAATCCCACAACCAATGAGGAGGGAAATGCTGAGTCAGCATTAGACTCTTACTTTGTGTTAACAATGATATTAATTAACTGTGACGGCGCCCTCTGCAGGTGAACGGGACTGAAGGCGAGATCGAGTATGAGGAGATCACACTGGAGAGAGTGAGTCTTAAATCATATTAATCATGTTAATAACCTCATCCTGGTCTCTGACGGCTCTGGTTCTGATTCTGTTCTGTAGGGGAACTCGGGTCTCGGCTTCAGCATAGCAGGAGGAACAGACAACCCTCATGTGGGCGACGACCCGAGCATCTTCATCACCAAAATCATCCCCGGAGGAGCTGCAGCCCAAGATGGACGCCTCAGGTGAGACCACAGACTTGAGCTAACACTAAGCTAACTCAGAGCTAATGCTAAGCTAACACAGAGAAGCTAACTCTAAAATCAGCTGCTCTGTGTTAAAGTAATTACAGCGTGTGAAGCTCGTCGTTCCCTCTGGAGTCAGACTTCATTAACGAGATGCTGAGCTGTGATTAAACCTGAAGACGAAGACGTTAGTTCAAAGAATCAATTCAAATATTTATTTATTATTTAAACATGATTTATGATGTGGATGATCAGCTGATCGCTTTGACCCCTCGTTAACAGTCTGACCCCAGATCAGGTCACTCTGACCCGGTTTCTTCTCCAGAACCTGACGCTGTGTTTTCTATCTGTCAGCGTCAACGACTGCATCTTGTTCGTGAACGACGTGGACGTCCGGGAGGTGACGCACAGTCAGGCAGTGGAGGCTCTGAAGGAGGCTGGCGCCATCGTCCGACTCTACGTCCTCCGCAGGAAACCGGCCGCAGAGAAGGTCACTGAGATCAAACTCATCAAGGGGCCCAAAGGTACGTGGACTGGACTGGACCAGACCTGTGTGGTTCTGGACTCTGGACTGACAGGACCTCCTCTCTCCTCAGGGTTAGGGTTCAGCATCGCAGGAGGGGTCGGGAACCAACACATCCCTGGAGACAACAGCATCTACGTGACGAAGATCATCGAGGGAGGAGCAGCACACAAAGATGGACGTCTGCAGATCGGAGACAAGATATTAGCGGTAACGCGCGCGCACACACACACACAGTAACACACAGACACACAAACACACACGCGAGTATGATGTATCAGGTGTCGGATCAATTACGGCTCAGATGACTCATTAATAAGTGATGGATGTGATCAGGTCCGGTCCGGTGTGTGTTTGTCACGTGATCAGCTGTTTGGATCCTCTGAATAAGGAAATGAGCTTTAGTGCTTCCTTTCCTAACTCCTCAAAATGGAGTCTGAGCAGAAACATGCTAAAAACACGCTTCAGTTCATCACGACAGAAACACACAAAGACACGTTTAATACAGAGAGCACAGCACATAGGTTCTGATCCTGGTTCTGATCCTGGTGGTTCTGGTTCTGATCCTGGTTCTGATTCTGGTGGTTCTGGGTCTGTCTCAGGTGAATAACGTGTGTCTGGAGGATGTAATGCACGAGGATGCGGTGGGGGCTCTGAAGAACACAGCTGAGGTGGTTTACCTCCGGGTGGCCAAGCCCAACAACCTGTACCTGACCAACAACTACAACCCACCAGACCTCACCAGCAGTAAGACCTCCACCCAGCACCTCCCCTTCCACCCAACACCTCCACCCAGCACCTCCACCTCCACCCAGCACCTCCACCCAGCACCTCCACCTACACCCAACACCTCCCCCTCCACCCAACACTTCCACCCAGCACCTCCCCTTCCACACAACACCTCCACCCAGCACCTCCACCCATCACCTCCACTTCCACCCAGCACCTCTACCACACCCTGGACCAAACCATGTATATTAAACTAGAACCAGACCAGAACCCAGAGAACATTTCTCTGCAGAGAAATCTGATCGGGTTCTGACCGAGTTCTGGGTTCTTCCGTTTCCGTAACATCTGTTTAATGTTCTTTAATACTCTGTGTACTCCTGTGTTTCCCAGCGTACTCTCACATGGACACGGAGCTCAGCCACCCCAACTATCTCGGGTCAGATTACCCACAAGCCCTCACTCCCACCTCACCCAGTCGGTTCTCTCCTGTCCTGCACGGCATGATGGGAGATGATGACATCCCCAGGTGAGCAGTGTTCGTCACATCTTGACGTCTCTGATGATATGTTAACAGCGTTTATTGATTATTATTATTGATTATTGACGACGGCCTGCTGCAGGGAGCCTCGCAGGGTTCTGATCCACCGCGGCTCCACGGGTCTGGGCTTCAACATTGTTGGCGGCGAGGACGGCGAGGGGATCTTCATCTCGTTCATCCTGGCGGGTGGACCGGCTGACCTCAGCGGAGAGCTGCACAAAGGGGACCAGATCCTCAGCGTGAGCGCTGCTTAACCCTTGTTAAGTTCATGCTTGTTAGTGGCCACCTTGTTCAGGTGTTGACATGTCACTGTGTGTGTGTGTGTGTGTGTGTGTGCGGTAGGTGAACGGCGTGGACCTCCGGATGGCCACGCATGAACAGGCAGCGGCGGCGCTGAAGAATGCCGGACAGACAGTGACGATCATTGCTCAGTACAGACCCGATGGTAACGAGTCAGAGCTGTCTGTGACCATGACATCTTCATGACATCATCATGACATCATCTATGACGCATGCAGACCTGACGGTGTCGGCGCTGTGTTCTGGTTTCAGAGTACAGCAGGTTTGAGGCAAAGATCCACGACCTGAGGGAACAGCTGATGAACAGCAGCATGGGCTCCGGCACCACAACGCTGAGGAGCAACCCGAAGAGAGGCTTCTACATCAGGTCTGACCAGAACCAGTTCAGTCCGGTTCAGTCCAACACAGACACATAATCAACATGTCGATGCGGTTCTTTGTCAGTCTGAACTCGTTTCAATATAAAACACACATCATGTGACTGATGCCCCCCCTCAGGGCGCTCTTTGACTACGATAAGACGGCAGACTGCGGCTTCCTCAGCCAGGCGCTGGGCTTTAAGTTCGGGGATGTCCTCCATGTGTTGGACTGCGGGGACGAAGAGTGGTGGCAAGCCCGTAAGGTCAGCCCTCAGAATGAGGCTGAGGAGGTCGGCTTCATCCCCAGCAAGCACAGGTCAGACACACTGTGAGTGGGGAGGGGGGCCTCATCAGTTACTTTAACGTTAGTCCAAAGTTTTATCAGGTCAGAGAACAAACCAAACGTTTAGCTTGTTAGCCATTTTACCTGATTGTTTGTGTTCTCGGTCTCTGCAGGGTGGAGAGGAAAGAGTGGTCTCGTGTGAACACCAAAGAGAGGGTACGTTGCCTCCTTCACTGCTTTAATCTGGTTCAGACTGGCTCAGGTGAACCACCTCAGTAAACTTGTTCTGGTTCTGTTTCAGGATCATGGCCGAGACAGCCTGAGCACTCAAGGTAACTACAGACGAGCCAAGACATCATTGACACGACAAGCTGCTGTTCACGACACGACAAGCTGCTGTTCACGACACGACAAGCTGCTGTTCACGACACAACAAGCTGCTGTTCACGACACGACAAGCTGCTGTTCATGACACGACAAGCTGCTGTTCACGACACGACAAGCTGCTGTTCATGACACGAAGCTGCTGTTCATGACACGACAAGCTGCTGTTCACGACACGACAAGCTGCTGTTCACGACACGACAAGCTGCTGTTCACGACACGACAAGCTGCTGTTCACGACACGACAAGCTGCTGTTCACGACACGACAAGCTGCTGTTCACGACACGACAAGCTGCTGTTCATGACACGACAAGCTGCTGTTCACGACACAACGCGACAAGCTGCTGTTCACGACACGACAGGCTGCTGTTCACGACACAACGCGACAAGCTGCTGTTCACGACACAACGCGACAGGCTGCTGTTCACGACACGACAAGCTGCTGTTCACGACACGACAGGCTGCTGTTCACGACACGACAGGCTGCTGTTCACGACACGACAAGCTGCTGTTCACGACACGACAGGCTGATGTTCATGACACGACAAGGCTGCTGTTCAGACACGACAAGCTGTCACGACACGACAGGCTGCTGTTCACTGACACGACAGGCTGCTGTTCATGACACGACAGGCTGCTGTTCATGACACGACAAGCTGCTGTTCACGACACGACAGGCTGCTGTTCACGACACGACAGGCTGCTGTTCATGACACGACAGGCTGCTGTTCACGACACGACAGGCTGCTGTTCCTGACACGACAAGCTGCTGTTCACGACACGACAGGCTGCTGTTCATGACACGACAGGCTGCTGTTCACGACACGACAAGCTGCTGTTCACGACACGACAGGCTGCTGTTCATGACACGACAGGCTGCTGTTCACGACACGACAGGCTGCTGTTCACGACAAGCTGCTGTTCACGACACGACAGGCTGCTGTTCACGACAGGCTGCTGTTCACGACACGACAGGCTGCTGTTCATGACACGACAAGCTGCTGTTCACGACACGACAAGCTGCTGTTCACGACAGGCTGCTGTTCACGACACGACAGGCTGTTCAGATGTGACTGACTCTGATTACAGTTTACACGACACAGCACAGGACACAAGACAAGACCACACAAGACCATATCTGCAGATGAGCAGTCCACCTTTTACCATTACGGACTCTTTGTCACCTCCACCTGTCACCTTATGTTCAGACATAAACCCATCAGGCCTAATTTACACCTTCTTCTTAATTTCAGTCTAGATGATTTGATCGGACATTTTGTCTCTGACATCATTTTAAATATTTTATTGTAATCGGATATTTGTCTGTTTGTGTGTTTGTCTGCAGGCAGAGATAAAACCTCTCACAGTTATGAGACCGTCACCCAGGTGGAAGGTGAGAATATCAATTTACATTCAATTTATTGATTATTGTCTTTTTATTGAACACTTACTGATCACTGTCTTTCATCCTTCATCAGTTCATTATGCAAGGCCCATCATCATCCTCGGTCCGGTCAAAGACCGGATCAACGACGACCTCCTGTCTGAGTTCCCTGATAAGTTTGGATCTTGTGTCCCACGTAAGTAACTGTGCTGCTGGTCCAACCTGGTCTCAGTGCTGTCCGACCCGGTCTCAGTGCTGTCCGACCCGGTCTCAATGCTGTCATGTTGTTTGGTTCTTTGCCGACAGACACCACGCGGCCTAAGAGGGAGTACGAGGTGGACGGACGGGACTATCACTTTGTGTCATCACGGGAACAGATGGAGAAGGACATCCAGAGCCATCGGTTCATCGAGGCGGGCCAGTACAACAGTCACCTGTATGGTACCAGTGTCCAGAGTGTCCGCGAGGTGGCTGAGCAGGTCAGCAGCAGCATGTTGAATCATTTTTAATCACAATTTCTGTGTAATGAACGATCGATCAGACCCGTCATGTTTGTTCTGAATGTGTGAAGCAGCAGGGGAAGCACTGCATCCTGGACGTGTCGGCCAATGCTGTGCGGAGACTACAGGCCGCTCAGCTTCATCCCATCGCCATCTTTGTCCGGCCCAAGTCCCTGGAGAACGTCCTGTATGTTCAGAGAATATTCTTCATATGTTTTAGATTAACCTGCTACACGTTGTGAGGATATGATGTGATTTTATGTTTGAACAGAGAGATCAACACTCGCCTGACGGAGGAGCAGGCCAGGAAAGGGATGGACCGAGCCCTCAAATTAGAGCAGGACTTCCTCGAGTGTTTCTCAGGTGAGACAGTTTCTAAAACTGGTACCTGTGCCGACTCACCGTCCCCGGAGACATAAGCAAGCGTTTCCTCTGCTGTATGTTCATGAAATCTACTGGAGGATCCAGAGAGACAACAGAGTGTTCATATTTCTGGGCTCAGATCAGATGAAAGTTAATGCTCGACTCAGCCTCAACTTAAAAAGCTTCACGCAGCACTCATTTTAAACACCAGGTGTCAGCATGACGTACGATGAGACACTGGTTTCAACATTTCAGCCACATTTGGTTCGAATCCCAGCAGATGACATCAGACTGTGATCAGAATGAATCAGTCAGTATGTTTACCTGCAGACTGGATCACTTGTCTGTGTATACATGCTGTTAATCGGATAAACTGTGAACGAATTATCTAGGTGTTCTAATCAGATTCTGAGATGTCTGATGTGGTCCAAAATAGATCGGACTAAGGTGTTTACAAGCACTTTAAAAAGTCCGAACTGAGTCTGATACAATCAGAAATTCGAATTTCTTGCTGCATGTAAACGTACTGAGTGAACTTCCTCCTGTCGTTTGTCTAACGCCTCCATCTTTTCTATTGTTATGTTTTTAATGTTCAATATTTTATATTTAGAGAATGTTTGTTATGCACCAACGACACCAGAACAAATTCCTTGTGTGTAAAATTGACTTGGCAATAAAGCCTTTTCTGATTCTGATTTCCCCCCTCCATCTTCTCCTCTTCCTCCATCTTCTCCTTATCCTCCATCTTCTCCTCTTCCTCCATCTTCTCCTCTTCCTCCATCTTCTCCTCTTCCTCCATCTTCTCCTCATCCTCCATCTTCTCCTCTTCCTCCATCTTCTCCTCTTCCTCCATCTTCTCCTCTTCCATCTTCTCCTCATCCTCCATCTTCTCCTCTTCCT
Organism: Nibea albiflora; assembly: GCA_014281875.1. NCBI lineage: Eukaryota > Metazoa > Chordata > Actinopteri > Sciaenidae > Nibea > Nibea albiflora. The sequence continues at coordinate 198,445 of CM024807.1, forward strand.
CCATCTTCTCCTTTTCCTCCATCTTCTCCTCTTCCTCCATCTTCTCCTCCGCCCTGCAGCTGTGGTGGAGGGCGACAGCTTCGAGGAGGTCTACCATAAAGTGAAGTCAGTGATTGAGGAGCAGTCAGGGCCTTACATCTGGATCCCGACCCGGGAGAGGCTGTGATGTTGCACCCGGCTCACCCCCCTTCCTCCCTCCAGACCACCAATCAACGCCACCCTCCACCCTGACAGCCGAGCCAGCCTCGCCCACCCGTCCGTCCACCAACAGAGTCGGCGGGAGACGAACTAAGACAAACAGGTGGAACAAACCGAAAACAACTCTGAGGCAGACGGGATCTCCAATGTGTAATTAGAGACTTCATCAGTGTTTAACGAGCACCGTTCACACCTGGCATCAAAACGCAGCTGAACAGCTGATTCAAACAGGAAGTGAGGCGTTCTGATGTCACGTGTGAACCATGTGATGTCCACACCGTGGTGAGGATTCATCGAGGTCTGTCCGGGACCGGAGAGACAGTAGAGGATGACCCAGCAGGGACGGACCAGCTCACCGCCGCTGCTGCCTCCTCTTGAGTCATCAAACACCTCCACCTGAGACGGAGGCTCCTCCTTTTTATATCACCTCCTCCTCCTCCTCCTCCTCCTCCTCCTCCGCCTCCTTCAGGACAGGAAAGGGGGACGACCGAGGAGCGTGGGCGCCCCGACCTTGCTGAGTCCGTCCTGGCGAGGAGTCCTTTTTCTTGTGGACATCCTTGCGGGTCAGGACTCGTTCTCGTCCCTCGGCTCTGTGTTGAATATTCGCGAGGCATTATTTAACGATTTAATGGCCGTTTGAATAATTATTAAAACTCATATGCTGAATCTGTGCATGCATTGAAGACGGAGAGACACGAGTGTCCGACCTCCGACATGCGGACGAGGTCTTTAGCATGTCTCATGACGGAAGAAGAAGAAGACGGTCACATGATGAGGCCGGTCACACACACACACACACACACACACACACACACACACACACACACCTGTACAAATGAAGGGGGCGGGGCTGTTCTGACCTGCGAGTCAGAATCCAGGGTGAAACTTCATGCACAAACAGGTTTGATCATGCTTCCAGCCGAAGATCAGCGCCGCAGACAAACATGCTAAGCCGTGTGTGTGTGTGTGTGTGTGCGTGCGTGTGTGCGTGCGTGCGTGCACGCTCCTCGCTGTGGGGAGGTTTCGTCTTCTTTTATTCTCTTCCACTTTTTCTGCTTCTTTCTCCTCTTGTGTCGACAAACTTACTTCATGTTTAACTTAAATAAACACGTATAAATAAACAAACATATAAATATGAATATAAATATATATATATATCTTTTTTATGACAATTTCTAACGGGGACTGAGTCTGTAAAAATCAACACGTCCAAACGAAACTCCATCGCTTTCTTTGGGTCGTTGGATTTACTCACGTTCCCATTTTATTGTTGTAAAAGCTTCAGGACGCGCGTGACGCTTCGGACTGACGTGTTTGACGTGTTCTCGTGCGCTGAACTGAAACACGTGTACGATGCAGCCGTGTGTGCGTGCGTGCGTGACTGTGTGTGCGTGTGTCATGTATGAAATATAAATGAACATATATGAGAATATCTTTATGACATCACTGCTGGTTATTATAATATATTAATGTTTGTGTGTGTGTGTGTGCAGAGACACACGCACATGAAGACGTGGTGCAATATTGTCACGATGTTATGCAACGAAGATTACAGGTGATTAAACCAGCTGGTTAACAAAGACCACGCCCACAGCCAGGGGGCGGAGCTACTACAGGTGACTACAGGTTATAGAAAAAGGTGAACGAGAGGTCAGGCTGTACAAGGGATGAAGGACGGGAAGGAGGAACCAGTTCAGTGACAGTGTAAAAATCATTTTACAGATCTGTCATGAAAAAAGTTGATTTGCATCCAGTTAGTTTAAAGATTTATCTTCAAAGTACAAAGTTAGTCAGCCATAAAAATGTTATCGTCATTTTACATGAACAGAAAAATACTGTAAAATAATGAAGTAATGGTTCTGTACAAAATGAGAAATAACTTTAATTATTAATTTCATTCATTTAAGTCATTATAGACATAATATTAAAATTAAAATATTAAAAACAACAGATTCATTTAAAATGACAGAAAATGTCTGTAAATTACAGAAATGTGACAAAAAACTGTTTGGAAAAACAAATAATTTGTATTATTGGAATAAATAACACTTTGGATTTGGGTTCAAAATTGTGCATTTTTACAAAATGGAAAATTACTGTAAAAATATATTTTATTTGTTTTTACAGTGATGAGAGTGGAGGCATGAAGGGATGAAGGTTGTAGTTGGATGGAGGTGTTGGACCGGTGTCGGTTGGTGTTGGGTAGACAGGTTCTGGTCTGATCGTGTTTTTTGTTCTGTCAGTTTGTCACCAAGATCGACCGTCACTGTTTTAGTCTTCTGAAGGAGACGAGGAAGCACTGAAGCTTCTTATCTCCTTCACAGGACACATCGGAGTTTCCTTTACCAAGCGTCTTTTATGGAACAACACGGTGAGGACAAGATGGAGCTTTTTGTAGTCCATCTTCTGAACTTTGTAGTTAAACATCAATAAAGTGAGACGTTGTATCATGACGACACAGAGCAGATCTCTCATGAGTCCTTCACGTCTTTCGTGACAACTAACATCAGAGTCGAGGAAGTGTTCAGGAGAAGTGTTTAGGAAAGGACAGAGGAGGTTTCTGAGGGTTTGCCTGTAGCCTGAGTTGGTGATCTCTTTTCTGTTTGAACAAATGAAAGCTTATCAGACAGGAAGTGGACAGGTAAGGTTCAGGTGTGTGAATGTGGTGCATGGTGGGTATGGTCTTTGTTCTGGACCTGGTTTTGGGTGGAGCTGGATCAGGTTTCTCAGCATGTTTGTATTAATTATAATTTGTTCTGATGATCAGAGTGAAGGTCAAAGTTCATATTTATGATTTCTGATTTATTTAAATTCATCTGAACTTCAAATGTATTTATTTTAATTTAAACATTCAGACGACCGGGTCAAAACCTGTAAATAACCAACGAGATGGATCAGAACCATCAGACCCAGTCCAACACACACACACACAAACAAACACACACTGAAACACACACACACACATTAACATGCTCACACACACTGAAACACACACACACACACACACACACACACACACTGAAACACACACACACACATTAACATGCTCACATACACTGAAACACACACACACACACACACATTGAAATACAAACACACATTAACACACACTGTGTTTCCTTTCTTTCAGGCTCGGTGTGTGTTTTCTTTCTCTGTGTGTGTTTTGTATATTTTTCATCTTGTGTGATTTTTTTCTTGAATTTTGAATTTTTACAGAAAAGTTTGATCAAAGTCGACGAAGCAGAAAAATATTTATCGATCAGCAGCAGAATCAAATGTTCAGTTCAGTGAAGCGCTTGATGTAAATTAGCTATAAAACAATAAAATCATTTAAAATCTTTCTGAACTTTTTGTGTCTTGCTGTCATTCATACAAACCGCCACAGGGGGGCGCTTTGCCTCTACGTCCTCCCATATGGATTCATATGTGTGAGGTTTCTAGACCCAGAACCTGGACCTGGACTAGATCCATGTAGACATGATACATCAGTCCATTACATGGACATGAGTTAGATTAATGTTTAATGACGTCGTACAGCAACACGTGTCAACAAGACGTGAACATGACGTCTGGAAAACATTTTGCATGTTTTGATCTTATGCAGACTCTCAGATTTTTTTAACCTGCTGAAAGAGACGTGTGTTCTGTTTTCTGGACCTCATGTTCTGGTTCTGGTTCCTTGCTCCTGGACTGTCCGTGACCGTGCTGAGAGAGGCGTGAGCCTCCATCAGATGTAATAAAGAATGTTTAAACATGCAGGCAGGTCTTTCAGACGTGAACAGGTGTCTCAGGCAGGTAAAAACATCCACCCACAGGCTGCTGACGGAGGCTCAGTCTGGCTCGGCTCGGCTCGGCTCGGCTCGTCTGACAGTGCAGCTGTCTGACAGATGGACGACAGAAAACCTGCCAAACTAACAAAATGAGAGTTTCCTTCTGAAGAAGTGACTCACCACACAAAGTCTTAAATTATTTAATGATTCATGTTTGGAAATGTTCTTCACAGATGAACAGCCAGAGCCAACGTTAGAATAACACTAACAAAGTCAGAACCAAGAAGAGAACAAACAAACCCAGACGAGGAATTGCATCCAAAGCATGGACTGAAGACGGCATCAAAGGAACAGGACAGAGAAACATGATTACAACGTTAGAATAATGTTCAGTAAAGTCACCTAACAGAGAAACTCCGTTTATTTTACAGACTTCAAGTTACTGAATGTTTCCATGATGTGACATCAGACGGGTTCTGCTGGGTATGTCGGGTTCTGCTGGGTGTCGGGTCAAACAAATCCTCTCAGATCCACCACTGTTACCCAGCAGACACCAGGTTAGTGTGGGTCACCGCCTTGGGGTGTGTTCAGAGAGCTGTAGAGCCGCTAACAGGCCCAGGCTAGCTGTTTCCCCCGTTTCCATTCTTTGTGCTAAGCTACAGTCATCATTAATGTCTGTTAAAGATTTCACAGTCAGTCATTTCACAGTCGGTTCATCTTCTGGTGACCGTGACCGACCTACAGACTGACACTGTGTTGCTATGACAACAACACAGTGAGACTAATGTGATTATGTCTGATCCCGAGCGACTCCTCTTCGTCTCTTTGTCGTCCTCCTGAAACGTCCAAACCTGAGAAGACGTTCAGCTGAGAGGACATCGCTCTGATCGCAGATTGTCTGTTTTCCTGTCGAAGTCACTGATCAAAGCTCAGAGAGGATTTCACAGTGATATGTGACATCACGTCAGCACCGCCATCACAAACACCATTTCACTTTATATAAACATGATCATGTGATCAAATGAGCAGGCATTGTTACAGACGGTGAACTTTGAATGTTTTTATCCTGTGAGTCTGTCGAGCTCGTCGTCATCTGATCTTCAGACTTGTTTCTTCTTGTGGTTTTTGGTGTTGAAACACTGAGTCACCTGTGCTGATGTCATCAGACGAATAAATTACAGTTTCACCTTGTTCAACACTGGTCTTGCCCGACCAAAAAATAAATCTGGACTTGTTAGTAAGTTTGAATTGCTAATGTCTGATTTACATTTTGTCATTTAGACTTCAGATTAGCATTTCCTCTTTTTTATGCTGCCAAAATAAAATAATTTGGCTCCTCTGAGGAAAAAACATTAAATCAGAAAACAGATGAAGAGAGCTCTGATGAGCCTGTTAAAACACAGAAAATATTCAGCAAACATGACTCGAAATTACCTCAGACATCACCGCTAATCTATATTAGCATTCAAGCTAATTATACAAAATCTAAACAAACACATTGTCTCACCCATGGTCAGAACTCAGGTGAATTCAGGTGACTTCAGCTTCTAGAGACCAGATATTGAATCCAAATCACAGAGACAGTCCCGAGTCCAAAATCAGGCCAACATCAATCGACCAAACATTAGACCAACGTTAGGCCAACATTAACCCAACATCAATCCAACATCAGGCCAACATTAGGTCAACACTGACCCAACATTAGGCCAACATTGACCCAACATCAACGCAACATCATCCTAACACTGACCCAACATCAACCCAACACTGACCCAACATCAATCCAACATCAGGCCAACATTAGGTCAACATTAGGTCAACATTGGCCCAACATTAGACCAACATTAGACCAACACTAGGCCAACATTAGGCCAACATCGACCCAACATCATCCTAACACTGACCCAACATCAACCCAACACTGACCCAACATCAATCCAACATCAGGCCAACATTAGGTCAACACTGACCCAACATTAGGCCAACATTGACCCAACATCAACGCAACATCATCCTAACACTGACCCAACATCAACCCAACACTGACCCAACATCAATCCAACATCAGGCCAACATTAGGTCAACATTAGGTCAACATTGGCCCAACATTAGACCAACATTAGACCAACACTAGGCCAACATTAGGCCAACATCGACCCAACATCATCCTAACACTGACCCAACATCAACCCAACATGAATCCAACATTAGGCCAACATCATCCTAACACTGACCCAACATCAACCCAACACTGACCCAACACTTACCCAACATCAATCCAACATCAGGCCAACATTAGGCCAACATTAGGTCAACATTGGCCCAACATTAGACCAACATTAGACCAACACTAGGCCAACATTAGGCCAACATCGACCCAACATCATCCTAACACTGACCCAACATCAACCCAACATGAATCCAACATTAGGCCAACATCATCCTAACACTGACCCAACATCAACCCAACACTGACCCAACACTTACCCAACATCAATCCAACATCAGGCCAACATCAGGCCAACATTAGGCCAACATTAGGCCAACATTGACCCAACATCAGGCTACCATTAACCCAACATCATGGCAACACTGACCCAACATATGGCCAATACTGAACCAACATCAGTCCAACATTGGGCCTGGTTCTTGTCCTCCCTCTTACCTGCAGGTTTCATCATGAGCTAGTTCACACGGAGGAACTTTTGTTCTTTTGGAGTCAGAAAAAAAGTCTAAATAACACAGGTAGTCGTGTAAGGGTGTTGTCAGAATAAAAGCATGTATCTTTGTGTTTTTATTTGAGCTGAGTTTCATGGTTAAAGAAAGCAGAGGGTCCATTTGGGTCAGACAGCACCTAGATGTTAAACAAAACCAGCTGGGTAAAGTGGACCAGGACCAGGACTCTGAACCAGACGACCCTGCCGATCATTAAACAGTGACTTTCCCCCAGATTTCCCATGAGTCATCAGTGCATGTCTGGACAGGACGTGTTCAAAGACGCCTGAAAAAGGTGCGTTTACATGGATCGCCTAGTGCACGTGACGAGGATCAAACTGTGTATGAAGTTTATTAATAAAGTTACTGATTTATTTTACTTTAATTTATTTCTGTAAATGATTTTATGTTTTTGTTTGCTGCTGAAAGAATCAATAAAATTCATCTTTATCTTTTATTACCGTGTTTAAAGAATTAAAGACAAAATCAGTGACCTGTTTAATTTAATCTAATTTAATTTACACATTAAATCATAAAGAGTCTTTATGCTAACGAATCATTATTATTTCATTTAATCTAATTTAAATGACTAATTCAAACCAGAATCCTTCGTTTATTTATTTAATCATATGTTATCTACTTAAATTTAAACGATCTTAATTAAATTTTTTGAATAAACTTTAATTGTTTCTTTTTTCAAAAGTTTGTCCTGATGCGTTTTATTTTGAAGGCCCTCTCCGGAAATGCTGTACGTCATGACGTCCTCTTGACGCTGCTGTTATGGAAACGGTGGGCGGAGCTTGTCCGTGCCATTCGACTCCCGGTCTCGCGGTGGTCCGGTGCTCCTCCGGGTCCGGATCTCTGTAGTCTGTCTGCTGGGAACATCTGTACTGCGGGCCGTCTGCGGACCGAACCGGACATCAACCCAGACCCGAACCTGACATCAAGCCTGGTCCCGGTGCTGGTCTGGGCCGGACCCGCCGTGTCGCCTCTTGCGGGTTTTCTCCCGCAGACTCACGCAGGAAGCTCGGCGGACTTTACTGGATTGTTTTTTTCGACACGACGACGACATGCGGGACCGTGCGTGGACCGTGCGTGGACTGGGTCAGAACCAGGATCAGCTCTGATCCACATAGATGCGGATCCATCCGGTTCGGTCAGATTCTAGAGAAGTCTGTGTGAACACAAAGAACGATCCGGATCCACCAAGTTTGAAGCTCCGCATCTCTGGAACCCACCCGGACCTGAAGAGGACCGAGGAGAACCAGAACCCACCCGGACCTGATCCCACACTGAGTTGGACCAACCAAGAAGTTTGGACCTGGTTTCGGAGTGGTCCTGGTCCACTTTAGATGCAGACTGGTCTGCGGTCAGCGGGTTCACAGCTGTTCATAGACCTCCTAGAACCAGAACCATGGAGCTGACCCTGTGGAGCCTCATCCTGCTCGGGGTTCTCGTCCTGGACCAGACTCATGTGGGTTCTGCAGAGGAAGGTGAGTCCAGTTTTGTGGTTCTTCTGTCATCCTGAATTAGTTCTGGTCCTGGTCAAGAGAAACCACCAGGACCTCAGAGTCCACCTCCTGGTCAGGATGTGGTTAGTTTTATTTTGGAAGAATGTCATCTAAAATTCTGGTCTGACCCGTCATGAGGATTCAGGAGGTCTCTCAGGGTTTCCCATGATGCACTCTGGTGACCACGAGATCACTACAGCAGTCAGGTCTCTGAGTGGATTCATGTGGATCGCCTTTAGAAAGTGATCTTGGTTCTGGCCCTGGACCCTGAAATCAGCTGTGAGGGTGTCAAAGTGTTGGTTAGTAAAACATCATCAGCATAAAAACAGAACCCAGACCCAAAGGTTCTGGGTTCAGGTGAGTTCAGGTGAGTTCAGGTGAGTCTGGGTCTTTGGACAATGGACCTGTTCCAAACGGGGTCCCTCTGAGACCTGCAGGCCTGAACAGAACCTCACATGGTTCTGTGTGAACCCAAACAGTGTGACCCTGAAATAATAAGTGCTCACAGAAACAATGAAGCTCGAACAAAGAGCCTCAGCACACGCGTGTAAACAGGAACACGTGAACACGCCTGAGCAGACATGTTCTGAGGCAGGAACCTGAATCTGTCATCTGTCACCGGGTCAGGTCGGAATGCTGCCTCTGCTGGTGCTGATGGGCCTTTCCTGAAGGGAGGCGGTGTGGTGTGGTCCAAACACAGTGAGGTCACATATGTTCAGAAGAACATGTGAAGTCACATGACCTCCAGAATCTGACCAACCGTGACACATTTGACCAAAAGTCATGTTCAGGTGTTTTCAGGTTGCTTTAGCCTAGCCGCATGCTAAAGTAGCTAACCACAAATTAGCTGCTAACAGAACCAGGCTCAGCAGCTGGACCGGACCGGGTTGGAGCTCAGTCTCTGACACCAACAGGGAATAACGTTACAGTACCGACGTGATTTACAGACTTCATGATGGAAACATTGAGAAGTAGCAGGAGAGCTAACGCTAAAATAATAAAGATAACACAGATAACACTAGTGCTACTGCTAATGTAGCTAACTGATATAGCTACTGTATTCCCTGTTAGACTGGACCTCACAGGTTCCAGAGGTTCTGTCTGGTCCAGCCCTGGAAGGTAGACGCTGCTAGTTCATAGTATACTTGCTGTTGGTTGCTGTAAACGTCAATCAATATCCATGACAAGCCCCTCCCTAAAGAAGCTAACTGCTAATTAGCTGCTGCTAACTGAAAGCAACAGAACCGGGCTCAGCAGCTCTCGGGTCAGAACCAGATCCAGTTAAGGGCCGGAGCCCCCCTCTTCGAGTGGCTCCAGAATATATCTGTCCCACCAGAGAGCTAACGAGAGGTCTGGTTCTGAGTTCTGGGTAATGGGCCGGTTCTGTGGACCGTCCTCTCCCCTCAGTCATGAACTGATGCTGACGGAGCTGCTCACTCACTGAAGACCAGGAAGATTAAAACACTGACCTCATGAACACACACACACACACACACACACACACACACACACACACACACACACAGGAAGTTGTTGATTGAGTTTTAATAATTTTATTTAAACAGAAATATGGCATCCATTTTGTTTGTGGTCCAGAACTTCACTGACAAACGCTCATGGGAAACGCTCCTGCAGGTGAAATCGAACGCGTCAGTCAGCTGATCGATCGTCATGGAAACACTTTGAAGATGAGACAAAAGGCGGGAAACTAAATGTCTGAGCTGAACAAGAAGAAGCTCGACTGTGGACACGAAACAAACAAACCCCTCATCAGCAGACTTCACGAGACGCAACAACATATTTCGACTTTTTTTCATGTTTGAAAGCTTTCGTAGTTTCACTGTGACTGTGTATCTGCAGCATCATGCCGTCACATCTCCGTGTTGTCATGTTGTCTCAGTTTAAACATTTAGTCGAGGCTCGCTGAGAGCTGATTGGTTGTGTGATGAACGTCTGTACGCGTCTTAATGAATGAATGAATGAAATTGTCATCAGAGCGTGAACAGACTAGGGAAGCTCGAGTCTTTGAACTGACTCCGATCTCTTACTCGGGCGGTAAAATGAACTTTTTTGAGTCATTTTGTTCATTTTCGCTCTGCAGCTCTGTGACTGATCGTATCTGACGCGTATGAACGTACTGCTGTGTGTACTGCTCGTCACACAGCCTGAGCAGCCATGCAGCTGCCTTGTGGCCAGAGAAGGTACAGCATGAAAATGAATGACTGATTATTCGGAGCTCGTATTGAACGATACGTTCACGACCGACACGCCACCAGCTAACAGAGTCACCGTTTATCAGCTGATACACGCTAATATGTAATGTGACATGAACGCTGCTTCAGACGACATGTATGACCGCAGAGTTTATGTAACCATGACAACCACGAGGAGACGACGACTGACAGTGTGATGTGTCGAGCTTCAGTCTGTCCTCGTCTTTGTCCTCGTCACCTTCGCTCTGATGTCGGACCGTCTCTCTCTGCTCGCTGTGAAATCCTTTTAAATGGAACCAGCAGAGGATTTACATTTAAAACACCTCCTCTCCTCGCCTCCTCACCTCCTCACCTCCTCACCTCCTCACCTCCTCACCTCCTCTCCTCGCCTCCTCACCTCCTCCTTACCTCTCCTCTCCTCGCCTCCTCACCTCCTCACCTCCTCCTTACCTCTCCTCACCTCACCTCCTCACCTCCTCACCTCCTCCTTACCTCTCCTCGCCTCCTCTCCTCGCCTCCTCACCTCCTCACCTCCTCCTTACCTCTCCTCACCTCACCTCCTCACCTCCTCACCTCCTCCTTACCTCTCCTCACCTCACCTCCTCTCCTCGCCTCCTCACCTCCTCCTTACCTCTCCTCACCTCACCTCCTCTCCTCGCCTCCTCACCTCCTCCTTACCTCTCCTCACCTCGCCTCCTCACCTCCTCACCTCCTCCTTACCTCTTCTCACCTCACCTCCTCTCCTCGCCTCCTCACCTCCTCACCTCCTCACCTCCTCCTTACCTCTCCTCACCTCACCTCGCCTCCTCACCTCCTCACCTCCTCTCCTCCTCCTTACCTCTCCTCACCTCACCTCCTCTCCTCACCTCACCTCACCTCCTCTCCTCACCTCACCTCACCTCCTCACCTCCTCTCCTCACCTCACCCTCCTCACCTCACCTCACCTCCTCACCTCCTCACCTACCTCCTCTCCTCACCTCCTCTCCTCACCTCACCTCACCTCACCTCCTCTCCTCGCTCCTCACCTACCTCCTCACCTCACCTCCACTCCTCACCTCCTCACCTCACCTCCTCTCCTCGCTCCTCACCTACCTCCTCTCCTCACCTCACCTCCTCTCCTCACCTCACCTCCTCACCTCACCTCCACTCCTCACCTCCTCACCTCACCTCACCTCCTCACCTCCTCACCTACCTCCTCTCCTCACCTCCTCTCCTCACCTCCTCTCCTCACCTCACCTCACCTCACCTCCTCTCCTCGCTCCTCACCTACCTCCTCACCTCACCTCCACTCCTCACCTCCTCACCTCACCTCCTCTCCTCGCTCCTCACCTACCTCCTCTCCTCACCTCACCTCCTCTCCTCACCTCACCTCCTCACCTCACCTCCTCACCTCACCTCACCTCCTCACCTCACCTCCTCACCTCACCTCCACTCCTCACCTCCTCACCTCACCTCACCTCCTCACCTCCTCACCTACCTCCTCTCCTCACCTCCTCTCCTCACCTCCTCTCCTCACCTCACCTCACCTCACCTCCTCTCCTCGCTCCTCACCTACCTCCTCACCTCACCTCCACTCCTCACCTCCTCACCTCACCTCACCTCCTCACCTCCTCACCTACCTCCTCTCCTCACCTCCTCTCCTCACCTCCTCTCCTCACCTCACCTCACCTCACCTCCTCTCCTCGCTCCTCACCTACCTCCTCACCTCACCTCCACTCCTCACCTCCTCACCTCACCTCCTCTCCTCGCTCCTCACCTACCTCCTCTCCTCACCTCACCTCCTCTCCTCACCTCACCTCCTCACCTCACCTCCTCACCTCACCTCACCTCCTCACCTCGCCTCCTCACCTGGTCCTCTCCTCACCTCATGAAACTTCCTGTTTAACGAGGTCACTTCCTGTCCTGGGACTGACCACATCACATCATGTATGGAGTCCAGAGGTTCACTTGATGTTACACATGACGTTCACGTTACTCAGCAGACGAGGGGTTAAACGCAGAGCAGGAAACAGGAAATGGACAGGAAGTACAGGAAGCTGAGCTCTAATCTCAGTAGACAAAACTCAAACTCAGATTCAGCGTCCAGGCGGTTTATTATGAAGACAACTAAAGAACAACCAAACCACAGCCAGAGAGTAACCAAAGAATAACGTGTTTATTATGCAGCGTTGCTGGTTAACGTTAGCTTGATACTCGCTAATATTACAGCTAACAGAGTCATTTTAGCTTTCAGATGCTAACTCCTGAAGACAGACGTAATGTTATCCAACAATAAATGATGTAACACAAAGATCTAAGGAGGAGCTAACACGCTAACTGTAACTGAAGCTAAGCTAAGGCTTAGCTGGCTGTGTGTTGGGGTTTAGTGTGCTAGTTAGCGAGCTAGTTAGCATCGTGTAGCCGACTGCCCAGATAAAATACATTACAGATAGTAACGTTACGTTAACGTTACTCTAAACATGACTTCAGTCTGTTTGTCACTTTAGTAATTATATCAGTGTTCCTTTAATAAGATGAGCTCGTTTAACGTTCAGTCTATGGTCTCATGATCAGAGAAACAAACGACCATGATGAGCAGACTGACCCGGTTCAGACTGACTGACCTGGTTCAGACGGGTCCAAGTGTCAGATTTCAGGTCAGCTGTCTGAAGCCTGAATACAAACCCGTTTACTACACCTGTATATTACACCTATATGGAACCTTTGTGTGTAGTCCAGGTCAAGTTTTAAGTTTCAGACGCCGTTAGCTCTGTTAGCTTTGTTAGCTAGTTAGCTCCACCCTCCTCTGTCTTGTCGTTTCACACAGAAAACTGAAAACTGACACCTCACTCCTCCCTCTGCCCGTGTTCATGTGTTCTAGCACACTATTCCCTGTTCACACAGATTATTCTGACAAAGTTCAGCGTGCTGCTCCTCTCTCAGTTTTGGTCGCACATACAGAAAAAAGAAAAAAGTTATCAAAACGACCGGCTCAGCCCGGGAATGGTGTGCTGTGAGTTTCAACGGTTTCATCAAAATCACCAAAAAACACGGCAAAATTTACAATGAGTGTGTATTGATTAGAGTAGAGTAGATTAGATTATACTTTATTCATCCCACAATGGAGAAATTCACTCATTGCAGCAGCGGACTGTGATACACACACCGAACAGACAGAAGGATCTTATGACCTACAATAAACAACAACACAAACAAACAATGTACTGAAGGTAAATGTGGCGTGATATTAAAACTATCGTAAGGTAAAGTAACCATGGTATAAATAATACTGGAAGTAATAATAAGTAAATAAGTAATCAGAGTAGAAATATAAATACAGATAAAAACACAAAATAAAAGTACAGCCATGGTGAGTAGCAGTGAGTAGAGACAGGAACAGAAACTACACCATGATCAGGTGGTGCAGGTGGTGCAGGTGTTGGATGAAGGACCTGCTGAACCTGTCCATGATGGACACCAGCTTTACCACGGGGCACCTGTTCTTTCTCTCTCTCCCCAGGTCACATGTTTTAACTTCACACACTGAAATTGGGCATTCACATGGTCGACAAGATGAGGATGCTCACGGTCATTTGGGCTTTTTGATACCACCTACCGTTTGGCATTAGTGTCCACTAGTTGGAGGGGGTTCATTTAGAGACTTTCTGTGTCTCTCAGCAGTCACTCACACACAGACAGAGCACAGCTGCAGTTCATTACTCTGACCTGCAGCTGACCCTGGTTGCTTGGTAATGATGTACGTCACACACACTCTTTATTTACACAGTTTAGAGCTCATTTAACATTTCCTATATGTCTTAGTGTCAGTCTCAGTCTGTGGTCAGTTGTACTGTACTTACTGTCTGGTTGTTTGTTCTGGGTGTTGTGGTCACATGACTCGTCTCATTGTTCGTGTCGTGGTCATTTTCCAGCAGTCGGCGACCGGTGCTCTCGTAAGAATGGAGGGAAGCAGGAGCTTCCTTTGAGCATGCTCAGTGAGGTCTCATAAAGCCTGATGACAGACAGTGTAAACATATCATACCTGAGGGAGGAGGAGCAGGTGAGGAGTCCCTGCTCCTCCTTCATTGGTGTTCATGAGAGGGCGGAGCCTCAGGAGTGTGAAGCTGAGGATGAGAGAGAGCGGGATAACACCTTCCTGAACTTTCATCCATCTCCTCCTCCTCCTTCACCACCTCCTCCTCCTTCTGTTTTCATTTTTCACATGAAGTTTTGCAGGAAGTGATTCGGTCATCAACATAAATCTGTTCACATAAACATGTCTGAAGATTACCTGTTAACACCTGAAACATGTTTACCATGTGTTTGATATGTGAATTTAAACCCAACGAGGCTGATCATCTTTAGTCTGTAACGAGTCTGTAACGAGTCTGTAACGAGTCTGTAACGAGTCTGTAACAAGTCTGTAACAAGTCTGTAACGAGTCTGTAACAAGTCTGTAACGAGTCTGTAACGAGTCTGTAACAAGTCTGTAACGAGTCTGTAATGAGTCTGTAACGAGTCTGTAACGAGTCTGTAACGAGTCTGTAACGAGTCTCTTTCTGTTTGTTGTGTTTTTGTCTCAGAGGTCCTGATGAACACGAAGACAGAGACTTCTGATCTCAAATGGACGATCTTCTCGAATGCCAAACCTGAGGTCAGTCTGTTCTCTGTGATAAACCATCAGACATGTTTAAAACCTGCAGCTCACAGCTGACTGCTGGGCTGGTTCTGTTGGGCTGGTTCTGTTGGGCTGGTTCTGCTGGGCTGGTTCTGTTGGGCTGGTTCTGCTGGGCTGGTTCTGTTGGGCTGGTTCTGTTGGGCTGGTTCTGCTGGGCTGGTTCTGCTGGGCTGGTTCTGTTGGGCTGGTTCTGTTGGGCTGGTTCTGTCCAGCATGTTTCTGTCTGTGGTTGTCTCTGATCTCTGTGGACAGTTTGATCAAACAGACAATCTTCATCATCATCATCATCACGGATACAACAGATTATTTATTTTTAGCTCTGAAGGATTGTTTGTTTGGTGTTTCTGGTTGAACACGTCAAGTCAGGAGATGTTACGGAGCAAACAAACAAACATCTTCATGTTTCATCACTTTATTATTCACACTTTATGGAAGCTTGTTTAATTTAAACAGTTAAAGAGTGGTTCTCCTCTCTGTTCTCCTCAGTGGGAGGAGGTCAGTGGTCTGGATGAGGAGAACAACAGCGTGAGGACCTATCAGATCTGTCCAACGGACAGCTCGTCCAGCCATTGGCTGCGCAGTGGCTTCATCCAGCGCCAGGGCGCGTCGCAGGTCTACGTGGAGCTTCGCTTTACCGTCATAGAGTGTTCATCCAGCAGCACCCACCACCGCAGCTGCAAGGAGACCTTCAACCTCTACTACTACCAGGCCGATTCCAACGAGGCCACCTCCACCTACCCGCCATGGATGGAGAACCCATACACCAAGGTACGACCACGATGACACCAGGTCACCTGAACCTTCAGAACCAAGCATCCTCTTAAACAGCAGCAGACCACATTAACTCAGTCTCTGTCTTTTTCCTGTCTCAGGTGGACACAGTGGCTGCAGACTTCCTGCTGAGGAAAGGTGGTGAGCGTAAGTTTAACGTGAAGACACTCAGACTGGGTCCGCTGTCCAAGCGAGGTTTCTACCTGGCGTTCCAGGCTCAGGGTGCCTGCATGGCTCTGCTGTCTGTCAGGGTCTTCTTTAAGAAGTGTCCCAGCCTCGTCAGTGCTCTGTCCTCCTTCCCGGAGACCGTCCCTCGGACTCTGGTCCAGGAGGCGCAGGGCGTCTGCGTGGAGCACGCTGCCCAGCAGGGACCACGACCACGACCACCGAAACTCTTCTGTGGGGAAGACGGACAGTGGGTGGGCCAGCCAACCACGTCCTGCGCCTGTCTGCCAGGATATGAACCCGATGAAGGACACACAAGGTGCTCAGGTGAGACCCGGGACACGTATGTTATAAAGAGACACGACAGAGGACACGTATGTTATAAAGAGACACGACAGAGGACACGTATGTTATAAAGAGACACGACAGAGGACACGTATGTTATAAAGAGACGCGACAGAGGACACGTATGTTATAAAGAGACGCGACAGAGGACACGTATGTTATAAAGAGACACGACAGAGGACACGTATGTTATAAAGAGACACGACAGAGGACACGTATGTTATAAAGAGACACGACAGAGGACACGTATGTTATAAAGAGACACGACAGAGGACACGTATGTTATAAAGAGACGCGACAGAGGACACGTATGTTATAAAGAGACACGACAGAGGACACGTATGTTATAAAGAGACACGACAGAGGACACGTATGTTATAAGATCTCAGATCTGTGACATGCAGGTTCACTCGTTATTGATCAGATCGTCTTCTGTCCTTGTTTCATGTTTCTGTCTGGTCCTCTTTGACCCAGTCCATCTGGGTTCAGGTCCAGAGCTCAGTGATCATGTGTTTCCACCATGTTGTCCTCAGCCTGTCCCGTGGGTCGGTTTAAGTCCGGTACAGACGGTCAGTGTACCGGCTGTCCGGGCTTCAGCCACGCGACCATCAGAGGGTCAGAGGTGTGCGCGTGTCGCTCCGGATACCTGCGAGCAGAGTCTGACGCCCCCGACACACCGTGCACCAGTAAGTGAACACATGAACGCACTGTGAACACATGAACACACTGTGAACACATGAACACATGAACACACTGTGAATACATGAACACATGAACACATGAACACACTGTGAATACATGAACACACTGTGAATACATGAACACATGAACACATGAACACACTGTGAATACATGAACACACTGTGAATACATGAACACACTGTGAACACATGAACACACCGTGAACACATGAACACACTGTGAACACATGAACACACTGTGAATACATGAACACACTGTGAACACATGAACACACTGTGAATACATGAACACACTGTGAACACATGAACACACTGTGAACACATGAACACACTGTGAACACATGAACACACTGTGAACACATGAACACACTGTGAATACATGAACACATGAACACACCGTGAACACATGAACACATGAACACACTGTGAACACATGAACACACTGTGAACACATGAACACACTGTGAATACATGAACACACTGTGAACACATGAACACACTGTGAACACATGAACACACTGTGAATACATGAACACATGAACACACTGTGAACACATGAACACACTGTGAACACATGAACACACTGTGAATACATGAACACATGAACACATGAACACACTGTGAACACATGAACACACTGTGAACACATGAACACATGAACACACTGTGAACACATGAACACACTGTGAACACATGAACACACTGTGAACACATGAACACATGAACACACCGTGAACACATGAACACATGAACACATGAACACACTGTGAACACATGAACACATGAACACATGAATCCATAGGTCCACATGTTCATGAGCTGCTGACCCTCCCCCATCTCTTCTTCTGGTGTTTAACTCTGCTTTGTGTCCTTTGAGATGCAGCTCTTTGTGTGGAGGTGGTGTGGGTGGTGTGGGGGGGTTGGAGGGGAGGGCTGCCCGCCCCCGGGCCTTTTAAGGACTTCCTGTTGAACTGAGTTTAATTAAAAATCTTTATCTTAATTATGAATTGTTCATTATTCTGTTATCAGCAGTTTACAAACTCACCGTGTGTCTGTGAATGTTAATAAAGTGACTCCGTCTGTTGTAGGACCTCCGTCAGCTCCGCGCAGCATTGTCACTCAGATCAACGACACCACACTCAGCCTGGAGTGGAATGAGCCGCTCGACAACGGCGGCAGAACGGACCTGAGCTACACCGTCCAGTGCTTGGTGTGCCAGGCGCCCCGCGGGCCATGCATGTCCTGTGGTGACAGCGTCAGCTACCGGCCAGCGCAGCAAAGCCTCCTGGGACGGCGGGTGGAGGTGTGGGGTCTGCTGCCTCACACCACCTACACCTTCACCATCCAGGCCATCAACGGAGTCTCCCAGCTCAGCGGCAAGGAGCCCGCCAGCGAAAGTGTCAACATCACCACGAGTCATGACGGTAAGAGGAGGAGGAGGAGGAGGAGGTGATGAGATGTCCTGAGATGTTCTGCTGGTTCTGATGGTTCTGATGGTTCTCCTGTGTTCAGTGCCGTCTCTGGTGTCGGTGATCCGGAAGAGCGACTCCACAGAGAGCAGCCTGACTCTGCACTGGTCCGTCCCAGCTCAGCCGCACTACAGCATCCTGCAGTACGAGCTGCGATACTGTGAGAAGGTGAGCGCTCGCCAACAGCTGCTGCCTTTAAAGGTTGAACAGGTGATAATCTCAGGTGTGCTGTGACAGAAGAAGAGTGTTTTATTGTAGTTGTTGGGTGGCTCAGTGGTAGAGTGGTGGTTTGAACTGACAGCTGGTGGGGTGTCAGTCCACCTCACTGCCATGGCCGAGGTGCCCTTGAGCAAGGCACCGTATCCCCCAACATCTGCCCACCGCTCAGTCTGTGTGTATTAGGAATCTGCCACTATGTGTGTGAACCTGTGCATGTGCACCTGTGTTCTGACAGCTGCCAACTGGATGGGATAGATGCAGAGAATAATTTCACCAGAGATGTGTGATTAAAATTTCAAATTAATTAAATTGTTGTTTAAGATGTAATTCATCAGGATGTGGTCGGGTTTGGCGCTCACTTCCTGTCCAGCTGAATCAAATCAGATTTTATTTGTACAGCCCAAAGTCACAAACACATTTCTCCTCAGAGGCTTCACAGTCTGTACAGGCAGTGACTCCCTCTGTCCTTAGACCCTCGGTTCCCCTTTAACAGGGAAAACATGTGGAAGAAAGCTCAGGAAGAGCCACAGAGGAGGGATCCCTCTGCCAGGACGGACAGACGTCACATGGATGTCACATGTACAGAACAATCAACACAAACATGTTGTACAGTTACAATGAATGATAGAATGATTACAGCAGCAGCTGTGATAGAGAGACACAGATGCACAGCAGCAGTAAATCATTAAATATAAACTGTGATGGAGAGATGGGAGCAATGACAATAATAATATATGTAGTGGACATCATGCAGGACCACAGCAGCAGCCACGATCCAGGAGAACCTGCTGGACGAGAAGCACAGAGACTCAGGGAAGAAGTTTAGATAGTAACATGCATTAATGAAACAGGTATGTTTACAGATGGAGAGAGAGAGAGAGAGAGAGAGAAGAGAGAGAGAAGAGGGGGAGAGGGGGAAGGAGGAGTCTAGTCCTATGGCAGCATAACTAAGGGATGACCAGAGCCAGCACTAACTATGAGCGCTATCAAAAAGGAAAGTCTTGAGTCTACTCTTAAAGGTGTTGACCATGTCTGCCTCCAGAACCCAAATTGGTAGTTTGTTCCAACTTGCAAACTCGTTTTCTCACCTCTAGGAGCGTCGGACTGAAGATCAGTGTCACTACACAGAGAGCAACCGGAACCAGGTCGTACTGACAGACCTCCGCAGGGCGACGCAGTACGAAGTCCAGGTCCGAGCACGAACCATGGCCGGCTACGGCAGCTTCAGCCCGGCCGCTGTTTTCCGCACGCTTCCTGACGGTACGAGGACTTCCTGTTCCCTTCATGTTCCCTCGTTCGTGTTCTCTCATCATATTTCATCATTCATCAAGTCCCCTTTTTCATGTTCCCTTCATGTTCCCTCATCATGTTCCCTGTTTTATGTTCCCTAGTCATGTTTCCTCATCATGTGTTCTCTTTATGTCCCTTCATCATGTTCCCTTCATGTTCCCTCATCATGTGTTCCCTCATCATGTTCCCTGTTTTATGTTCCCTTTATGTTCCCTCCTCATGTTTCCTCATCATGTGTTCTCTTTATGTCCCTTTATGTCATGTTCCCTTTATGTTTCCTCATCATGTTCCCTCCTTCATGTTCCCTGTTTTGTGTTCCCTAGTCATGTTCCAGCACCATGTTCCCTACTTAATGTTTTCCTCATCATGTTCCCTTTATGTTCCCTCCTCATGTTCCCTTTATGTTTCCTCATCATGTTTCCTCATCATGTTCCCTCCTTGTGTCTCTGACTCTGGTGTTCTGGTTTTGTTCATCTTCTTCAGGTCAGGACTCGGCCTCTCAGTTTTTGGTTCCCGGTGTGCTGACCGCCGTGGGGATGTTGCTGCTCGCCACATTCGTGTTCGTGGCGATCTTCTGCATACGGTGAGAACGCCGGACGACCAGAAAGAAAAACAGGAAACAGAAAAAAGGGTCAGCTGACCCCGGTTCTGTCTGTTTGTTTGAATCTTATCGACTGTCTGAGACTCACGCTCGCAGAGTCTTTTCGCTGACACAGCTCGTCAGAGCAAGCTCGCCGTGCCTCATTGTTCCCTCGAACACGCTGGACGCCGTCAGACGGAGAAAGTGTGTTTGAGACAAGATGGAGGCAGAGAGAGAGAGAGGCAGGATGCAGGCGTCCCAACCCTGTTTCCACAGGACGGAGAACAATGGATGTGACCTTGTGACACACACACACACACACTGTAACACACACACACACACACCCATGGCGGAGGCCCAGATCTGCCACTAACTGAGGGTGGTGCATTGCTGCTATTTTAGGCTCATGAGGTGGGAGCAGGAGGACGGAGAGGATCCAGCAGCTACAGGCTCAGTCTGTGCTAGCAGAACTATAATGAACCAGAACCAGACAGGCAGGTCAGAGAGACGGGTCAAAAAGGTCATGTGACAGAACAACAGGTCGTAAACAGTGTAAAGTTCTTCATGGTTCTGATCTATCCTGCTGACCTCTGACCTCTGACCTATAAAATAAATGATGAGCATCCAGTGTGAGTCTTTGTCTTTGTCTCTTTGTCCTCTTGACCTTCTCTGTCTTGTCCCTCTGCAGCAGACACAGCCGGCTGAAGGATCCTGAGCTGAGCGACAAAAACAGCCAGTACCTCGTCGGACAAGGTGATGGCTCGCCGGCGCCCTGAAAGTCATTTTTTATTGGTGGTTTGTGGTCGTGACGTTTGTCCTCTTCCTGTCTCACGCCATGTCTGTCCTCAGGGGTCAAGGTGTACATCGACCCATTCACCTACGAGGACCCCAACGAGGCCGTGCGAGAGTTTGCCAAGGAAATCGATGTTTCCTTCGTCAAGATCGAGGAGGTCATCGGAGCTGGTGAGCCACCATTTTCCCATGATTCATTTGGAGTGGTCAGCTGACTCATTGTCCTCATTTCCTCTTTTCAAAATAAGATTACAAACTAAGTTAAATTGATTCTGTGACATTTAAACATTGTCGTGTTCATAAAGTAATTAAGTGATAAACGCCAGCGTGTTTGCAGCTCTGTCTGAATACAAAGGGCGACGCTGCGAGATGTGTGGCGTCCTCACCGTGTGGCGTCCTCACCATGAGGTAACAAGGGTGATCACACCTCCATGATGATGATGTGTTTGTGTTCCACAGGAGAGTTTGGTGAGGTGTGTCGTGGCCGGCTGAAGATCCCCGGGAAGAAAGAAAACTATGTCGCCATAAAGACGCTGAAGGGTGGCTACACGGACAAACAGAGGCGGGACTTCCTGTCCGAGGCGTCCATCATGGGTCAGTTCCAGCACCCAAACATCATCCACCTGGAGGGAATCATAACGGCGAGCTGCCCTGTCATGATCCTCACTGAGTTCATGGAAAACGGAGCGCTCGACTCCTTCCTACGGGTCAGTGTGACGCCACACACCCACCTGAGACACCATTCACACCTGAGACACTGTACACACCTGAGACACTGTTCACACCTGAGACACTGTACACACCTGAGACACTGTACACACCTGAGACACTGTACACACCTGAGACACTGTTCACACCTGAGACACTGTACACACCTGAGACACTGTACACACCTGAGACACTGTACACACCTGAGACACTGTACACACCTGAGACACTGTACACACCTGAGACACCATTCACACCTGAGACACTGTACACACCTGAGACACTGTTCACACCTGAGACACCATTCACACCTGAGACACTGTACACACCTGAGACACCGTTCACACCTGAGACACCGTTCACACCTGAGACACCGTTCACACCTGAGACACTGTACACACCTGAGACACTGTTCACACCTGAGACACCATTCACACCTGAGACACTGTACACACCTGAGACACTGTTCACACCTGAGACACCATTCACACCTGAGACACTGTACACACCTGAGACACCGTTCACACCTAAACCTCGTGGTCACTGTTCACACATGTCTCTCTCTGCAGGTGAATGACAGTCAGTTCACGCCCATCCAGCTGGTCGGCATGCTGCGTGGCATCGCCTCGGGGATGAAGTACCTGTCTGAGATGAGTTACGTTCATCGTGACTTGGCGGCTCGAAACATCCTGATCAACAGTAACCTCGTCTGTAAGGTGTCCGACTTTGGCCTGTCACGCTTCTTGCAGGAGAACTCGTCCGACCCGACCTACACCAGCTCGCTGGTGAGACGACCAATCAAAACACACTGTCTGTCAGATTCAGACCATGAAACGTTCTTTGAATGTTCTCATAATGTTTGTTCTGTGTTCAGGGAGGGAAGATCCCGATCCGCTGGACGGCTCCGGAGGCGATCGCCTTCAGGAAGTTCACGTCAGCCTCGGATGTGTGGAGCTACGGCATCGTGATGTGGGAGGTGATGTCATTTGGAGAGCGGCCATATTGGGACATGAGCAACCAGGATGTGAGTTTGAACCAGACTTCCTGTTTTATTTTGAAGAGCTTTTCAAAATATAATCCAACAGTTTGAAACATTGAGAGCTATTAAAGTTTCATCAAACGTCTTTTTCCTGTCAGGTGATCAACGCCATCGAGCAGGACTACCGACTGCCCCCCCCCCCAGACTGCCCCACCCACCTGCACCAGCTGATGTTGGATTGCTGGCAGAAGGACCGCTCGGCCCGTCCTCGCTTTGCGGACCTCGTCAGTGCGCTGGACAAACTGATCCGAAACCCGGCGTCGCTGAAGATCGTGGCACAGGAAGGAGCGGGGTGAGTGACTGACGGATAATCTGCCGCGATAACAACCAATCAATCAATCAATCAATCAATCAATCAATCAATCAATCAATCAATCAATCAGTCAGTGAACAGTGTGACACAACATGTCCGTCCTGTCTCAGAGTCCATTCACTGTCAGTCATACGTTAGCCTCCTGCTGTCTGGCCTCATGTACCGCCTGCTGTGACCCGTCAGCCTCTCACTGGGTCCACTTCCTCCACCTTCAGCCTGTCGGTGGTGACATGCAGCAGACGACTCCACCCTGACAGTCCCATTGTTAGATAATCCTGCAGGCTGCTGTTGTTTTCATGCGTCCTCCTTTGTCCCTTCAGGCCGTCCTACCCCCTCCTGGACCAGCGAGCTCCCTTAGCCCTGTCGTCGTGCGCCTCGGTGGGGGAATGGTTGCGAGCCATCAAGATGGAGCGCTACGAGGACAGCTTCCTGCAGGCGGGCTTCAGCTCGGTGGAGCAGCTGCCTCAGATCAGCACTCAGTCAGTTTTCACAGCTTTAACACGACGCACAGCGTTTCCTTTTTCATGAACTCTTTAAATGTCTTTATTTCAGGCCACAGGTGTGTGATAACTTCCTGTCTGTTTTAGGGATCTGCTGCACATGGGCGTGACTCTGGCCGGCCATCAGAGGAAAATCCTCTCCAGCATTCAGACGATGACGTTTCGGAACAAGAGCACGGCGGCCGTGAGCTTCTAGGTCACCTGTCCGTACCTGGACATGAACACCAGCACGCGGCTGCAGCCCGAGACTGATTGTCATGACAGATCAGCTGACCAATGAGCTGATCAGCTGACTTTATTAATGACCAGAAATGTAAAAGATTTTTCCCATCAGGAGGAGTGAGTCCTTGTTACGGACGCCGAGCAGCGTGCTCATTTTTACTGTTTGTGATTTTTAAAAATAAGACGGTCGTTTACAACGTTTCTGTCACATCGTCATGGAAACAAAACAAAAAAAAATCACCAAAGGAGACAAAATGAAGTCTGTGCCAATCAAATATTCACCTTTCATATCATCCAGACGAGACCACGGACACACCTGAACATTTATCTGTCTGAGTTCAACCTTACCTCGCCTTTACTCAGGTGTGATGCAGAGAGCGACCATCCTCAGCGTGACGCTCGCGGACGAGAGACACAGACCTGTCACCGGCCTCAGACCATGTTTTATTTGATAGAACTCAGTTTTAATCCTCCATCTTTGGTGCCATTCAGCCGTCTTCATGGACGCGACGCCATTTTTTTATAAACCTGTCTGATTCTCTTTAAATGAACTTAAAGGATTCCTTTGACATTTTAGAGCCCAGAGTTTGTTTTGCTTCATCAGCTGCTCAACCTGCACATTCATTCACACAGAGACGCTCAGCATTTAACTGCTAAGCTAACAGGCTAGCTTGTGGCCTGCAGTATTGGTTTCAGGGTGGAATGCTAACAGCTGAACTGCTGTTTGAGTGGCAGGCTAACAGAAGCATGGAAAACACTACATAGCTAACAGGCTAGCTTGTGCTGCTCACATTTAATTTACTGATTTTCTTTCAGCGCGTGGTCAGCAAAATATTTCTGCTTTTAACATTTAGCATGGAAATGATACACAGCTAACAGTTAGCTTGTAGCTCGTCTCCATTGGTTTCAGATTGGAATGCTAACAGCTGAGCTGCTGTTTGATTAGCGTAGCTACTGAGTTCAAAATGTCAAAGTGTTTCTCTCTGAGGACGATATCAGCGTTTCATTTCCTTGTTAGCTTGCTGAGCTGCAACCAAACGTTGAAGCTACATTTGTATTTGTCCTGAAGCTGGTATTGTCACAGTGAGAGATGCCTTTAAGGATCATGGGAAATGTGGTCTTCATATTGAAGATCTGAAATAATGAATAGATAAGTATGTTTTGATTACCGTCCTGTGTGTAGATTAATCTGTATTCAGTATTCATAATAAACATTCACAGCAGTGTTTACCGCCAAAGACTCTTTTCAGCTCGTTAACACTGATGACCTCCGCTCAGCTGATATCGTTCACGTGAACATTAGAAGAGAAGAGAAAATCCACATGAATTCACCTGTCTGTGCCGTCCAATGACACGCTGTCCTGTCCCAGTGAACCTGGAGACCTCTGTCCCAAATTCAAACCAGCACACAACACAGCAACTTCCTGCTCACCTGAAACACACACACACACACTGCATGTTTCTGGTCTGATGTGATTCTCAATGTTGCCTGGATGTTGTCTGGATGTTTCTGGATGTTGTCCGAATGTTGTTTGAATGTTTCTGGATGTTGTCCGAATGTTGTCCGAATGTTGTTTGAATGTTTCTGGATGTTGTCCGAATGTTGTTTGAATGTTTCTGGATGTTGTCCGAATGTTGTTTGAATGTTTCTGGATGTTGTCCGAATGTTGTTTGAATGTTTCTGGATGTTGTCCGAATGTTGTCCGAATGTTGTTTGAATGTTTCTGGATGTTGTCCGAATGTTGTTTGAATGTTTCTGGATGTTGTCCGAATGTTGTCCGAATGTTGTTTGAATGTTTCTGGATGTTGTCCGAATGTTGTTTGAATGTTTCTGGATGTTGTCCGAATGTTGTTTGAATGTTTCTGGATGTTGTCCGAATGTTGTTTGAATGTTTCTGGATGTTGTCCGAATGTTGTTTGAATTGGATGTTTCAATGTTGTTGATGTTGATGTCCGAATGTTGTCCGAATGTTGTTTGAATGTTTCTGGATGTTGTCCGAATGTTGTTTGAATGTTTCTGGATGTTGTCCGAATGTTGTTTGAATGTTTCTGGATGTTGTCCGAATGTTGTTTGAATGTTTCTGGATGTTGTCCGAATGTTGTTTGAATGTTTCTGAATGTTGTCCGAATGTTGTTTGAATGTTTCTGGATGTTGTCCGAATGTTGTTTGAATGTTTCTGGATGTTGTCCGAATGTTGTTTGAATGTTTCTGGATGTTGTCCGAATGTTGTCCGAATGTTGTTTGAATGTTTCTGGATGTTGTCCGAATGTTGTTTGAATGTTTCTGGATGTTGTCCGAATGTTGTCCGAATGTTGTTTGAATGTTTCTGGATGTTGTCCGAATGTTGTTTGAATGTTTCTGGATGTTGTCCGAATGTTGTTTGAATGTTTCTGGATGTTGTCCGAATGTTGTTTGAATGTTTCTGGATGTTGTCCGAATGTTGTCCGAATGTTGTTTGAATGTTTCTGGATGTTGTCCGAATGTTGTTTGAATGTTTCTGGATGTTGTCCGAATGTTGTTTGAATGTTTCTGAATGTTGTCCGAATGTTGTTTGAATGTTTCTGGATGTTGTCCGAATGTTGTTTGAATGTTTCTGGATGTTGTCCGAATGTTGTTTGAATGTTTCTGGATGTTGTCCGAATGTTGTTTGAATGTTTCTGGATGTTGTCCGAATGTTGTCCGAATGTTGTTTGAATGTTTCTGGATGTTGTCCGAATGTTGTTTGAATGTTTCTGGATGTTGTCCGAATGTTGTTTGAATGTTTCTGGATGTTGTCCGAATGTTGTTTGAATGTTTCTGGATGTTGTCCGAATGTTGTCCGAATGTTGTTTGAATGTTTCTGGATGTTGTCCGAATGTTGTTTGAATGTTTCTGGATGTTGTCCGAATGTTGTTTGAATGTTTCTGGATGTTGTCCGAATGTTGTTTGAATGTTTCTGGATGTTGTCCGAATGTTGTTTGAATGTTTCTGGATGTTGTCCGAATGTTGTTTGAATGTTTCTGGATGTTGTCCGAATGTTGTTTGAATGTTTCTGGATGTTGTCCGAATGTTGTTTGAATGTTTCTGGATGTTGTCCGAATGTTGTCTGGGTGTGCTCTCTCCCCTCTGTGTTTCAGCAGTTTGTTTTTCGTGGCTCTGGTTGCAAACATTCCTCTCATCTGTCGTGGTGCCCTCTTTTTAATAAAGAGACAGAAACAGGAGAAGTGACTCTCCCTCCTCCTCCTCCTCCTCCTCCTCCTCCTCCACCATCGCCTCCCTCTTGTTCCTCGGTTTTACGCCCAAGGCCTGAGCTCGCCCTCTCCTCTGCCTTCCCTTGCAGTCCCGGCCTTTTAATCATGAGGAGATGTTCTTTTCTTCTGCTGCGCCTCAGGCTCAGAGCAGCTTAAACTCTCTGTTTTCATCTGAACCAGGCCAAGCTGCAGCGGCTCAGCGATGTGTTCATGTTCATTGATTAATGTTCTTTGATTATCTCTCTGTTACGGACTCCTTCTTCTTGTTTTATTGGTCTCCTGTGGGCCGTAAGAGCCGCCTGATGTGAGCCGAGCACCTGGAAATAAAAGCGATGACTCATCGCCATGTCATCGTGTTTTGGTATGTTTAAATCTCTGCAGGTTTAAACAGTGTTGAGCTTTATGTGACCTCTGACCCCCCACAGAGACACCTCCAGCCTCAGCTTTTTGTGCATCTGAATGGGCATTCATGAGAGAGCAGAGCCGGCACAGCAGAGCAGGTTTTAACATTTTAGTGGATTGTGTCACTGCCCTCACATTCCTGTGCATTCAAGTGTAGAGTGAGCGGGAAGGCGGGGGTTAACCAGCAGGACAGGTAGAGGGGGGCAGGGAGGCGATCAGGTTCAGTCTGTAGCAGAACAAACCTAAAGTGTGCACGGACAAATCTGAACCAGCTGTGCTGAAATCTGGTCTGAGTTTAGAGTTTAGGTCAAACTGCAACTCCCAGAATGCATCTGAGTCTTTCACTGAAGCTCCTCCAAATCCCAGAAGTCAGTTTGAAATGTTTAAATATGACAAACAAACTTAAAGAACCGCCGAAGAACAAAGACAGAACATCTCACAGCTTTAGCCTAACTGAATCTGATGTTAGTAGGCAATAGAACCGGCCTCAGCAGCCGGACCGGACCAGGCTCGAGGTTTCTGCCTCTTGAAGGAAGTTTTCCCTTTCATGATGTCGGGACATTTCTCCTTTAACTAGCTCAGTTGTCGTCCTCCTTTTGGTGGATCTTCAGTCTCTGGTGGATCTTCAGTCTCTGGTCATTCTCAGCAGCAGAACCAGAGTTTGGTTCCAGGTCGTTCTCTAGGTGTCGTGGTGACTCTCAGATGTTTGATGAAATATTTCTGAGCCTGTTCAGATTATTTATCACGTGTTCACAGCATGTTGCCACGTTGCTCCCCCGAGCTTCTCACGTCTCACTTTGTTTCCATCAGATCAGATCTGGAGCTCGCGGCTTGTCACTTGGCACTCATCACCGTCAGCTGGTCTGTTGTCTCTCGATGTGTCAGGTTTGTTCTCACTGACCCACCTGGACAAATAAAGGTTGTAAAACGTTAATGATGCTCAGTTTGATGTGGGATTATCTTTGTACTGTTAATCCAGTTAATCCGGGTAAAGATCGGAGCCCCAGCTGTCTGCGTGCTTGTTATTGTTTTTATTTGTTGTAGCGAGTCTTCAAATATTGTTTCTCATTAAAACTTCGTTTGGCTGCAGATACAGTTTGAATCCACGTCCAGCTGCTCCATTCAACCGTTCATTACGTTTTATGATCAACGCCACGAGTCCACGATCACATTCAGCAGATGTTCACGTCCCATGGCGTCCTTTGGTTTGACCTGCTTCTTCTCATCACGTTACAGAGAACGTGCAGTCTAAATGTAATCCAATTACTTAAAGTAACTGTAATCAGAGCTGCCCCCCCCCCACACACACACATAAACACACAACAAACACGTCCTCTGACTGAAGATCACAGTCTGACGAAGTCACGTGTTTCCTCTGAAGTTAATCACATCTGATCAGAGACTCTGGATCCTGGTTCTGATCTGGTTCTGTGTTTAGTCAGTCAGACCCTGAAGGTCCTCTCAGGTCTGCTGCAGTATTCTAACTACTGATGTGTGTGTGTGTGTGTGTGTATGTGTGTGTGTGTGTGTGTGTGTGTGTGTGTGTGTGTGTGTGTGTGTGTGTGTGTGTGTGTGTGTGTGTGTGTGTGTGTTGTTCTCTGTTGATGTTGTGGTGTCGCCCTCTGGTGGTGATACAGTGACATCACAGACAAAAGCAGAGTCATGTTTCACTTCAATGAACACAGACATCCTCATCCTCATCTTCATCATCTTCATCTTCTGTGATAGGACGAAAAACAGGAAGTGACAAGTTCAGGAGAGGTGATGCCAGGTGAGCAGAAAGTCAGGTGACGTGATGTCAGAGGTCAGGGTGCTAACCATTGTTTAATTTACTCGTCCTCCATCTTTGTAGTTTTTTCTTTATGAAACAGAGACAAACTGTTCTGAGCGGATTAAAGTGATGTTACATAACGTGAACACAAACATCTGCAAACATTTTTATCATCCTCCATTTCCTAATAATC
Source organism: Nibea albiflora (assembly GCA_014281875.1). Classification (NCBI taxonomy): domain Eukaryota; kingdom Metazoa; phylum Chordata; class Actinopteri; family Sciaenidae; genus Nibea; species Nibea albiflora. Next base: position 228,220 of record CM024807.1, read on the forward strand.
CCCAGTCTGCATGGCTCAGCGGCATGCAGCCTCTGTCAGGTTGTAATAAAGATCAGGACGTCCTGCAGCTGTCGGAGCGACTGCAGTCAGTCCAAAGACAGATTACAGACGTTTAATCCTGGATCATCTCTGCTCCAGGAAGTGAGGAAGAGCTCACTGCTGGTCGCCACGACAACTGGACAACAAAGAGACGATGAATGAATGAGTCTCTGACTGTGAATGAGCTGCAACGCAGCTGCAAAGAAGTCACTGACAGATTTCATTTGACTTCCTTATTTTTAATATCTCTGAAATCATGTGACGTGATGTAAACTCAGATATTAAAGGATGGATTTCTTCATAATACAGATTAAATAATCCCCCATCATCTCATAAACTCTGACCTCCATTTTGTTTTCTCTTTATTTCCTTTAGTGGAAAAAAACAGTTTTAAAGAAAAACCTTTAATTTTCCATCATAAACATTTATTTAATGAGCCACGTGTCTAATTACAGATAGTTACTGTCATTTTACCTAAATTACAGAAAAACACTGTTTAAATAAAACATTTATGTAACTACAGATAATGTATGGAAGAATGATCCTGTCCTGTTGGTAGCAGTGCAGAGTATGCTAATATGAAAATCTAAACTACGATAACTCTTTTTAGGATTACTTAAGATTAATTATTCGTAAATAAGCTGGTGACGATTCAAACAGCTGGCTAATGTGGTAAACTGGTGTATTTAAAGAGAGAAGCAGTTTTACAAACAGACCGTGTACCCGCCCCTACGGAGCGCTCAAAACGGCGAAGGAACGCACCCAAGATTGGGCCACACTCTAGCTGTCTCCCTATTGGCTGGTGAAACTCACTCATTTAAGCTCAGGGAGGAGCATCCGTCAGTCTGAGCACACACCTCCACCTGAGAGGACGAGCTGACAGCACCAACAGTTTGAGAGCGCACAGGACACCGAGCAAAGTGTCCTGTGTCCAAGAGAAGAAATGTGAGCGCAAGCACGTGATGTTTGAGTCTGAGCAGCAGAAATCATCAAATCTGGAACAAAGTTCCATAATAATGTTCTGTTTATAGAAAACTATTAAAAATGAACGGAAAGACCAAGATTACCTTAAAAGTACTGGAAAATGATTCATGTTGTGTTGCTGTGTGTTGCTGTGTGTTGCTGTGTGTTGCTGTGTGTTGCTGTGTGTTGCTGTGTTGCTGTGTGTTGCTGTGTGTTGCTGTGTGTTGCCGTGTTGCTGTGTGTTGCTGTGTGTTGCTGTGTGTTGCTGTGTGTTGCTGTGTGTTGCTGTGTGTTGCTGTGTTGCTGTGTGTTGCTGTGTGTTGCCGTGTTGCTGTGTGTTGCTGTGTGTTGCTGTGTGTTGCCGTGTTGCTGTGTGTTGCTGTGTGTTGCCGTGTTGCTGTGTGTTGCTGTGTTGCTGTGTGTTGCTGTGTTGCTGTGTGTTGCCGTGTTGCTGTGTGTTGCTGTGTGTTGCCGTGTGTTGCTGTGTGTTGCTGTGTGTTGCCTTGTTGCTGTGTGTTGCTGTGTGTTGCTGTGTGTTGCTGTGTGTTGCTGTGTGTTGTTGTGTGTTGCCGTGTTGCTGTGTGTTGCTGTGTGTTGCTGTGTGTTGCCGTGTTGCTGTGTGTTGCTGTGTGTTGCCGTGTTGCTGTGTGTTGCTGTGTTGCTGTGTGTTGCTGTGTTGCTGTGTGTTGCCGTGTTGCTGTGTGTTGCTGTGTTGCTGTGTGTTGCTGTGTGTTGCCGTGTTGCTGTGTGTTGCTGTGTGTTGCTGTGTGTTGCTGTGTGTTGCCGTGTTGCTGTGTGTTGCTGTGTGTTGCTGTGTGTTTGCCCGTGTTGCTGTGTGTTGCTGTGTGTTTGCCGTGTGTTGCTGTGTGTTGCTGTGTGTTGCCTGTTGCTGTGTGTTGCTGTGTGTTTGCTGTTTGTTGCTGTGTGTTGTTGTGTGTTGCCGTGTTGCTGGTGTTTCCGTTTTGTTGCCTGTGTGTTGCCGTGTTGCTGTGTGTTGCTGTGTGTTGCTGTGTGTTGCAGTGTTGCCGTGTGTGGCGTGTGTTGCTGTGTGTTGCGGGTTGATGTGTGTGGCTGTGTGTTGCTGTCTTGGGTTTTGGCCGTTTTTGCCGTTGTGTTTGATGTGTGTTGCTGTGTTTTTGCGTTGTGCTGTGTTGATGTGTGTTGCTTTGTGTTGTGTGTGTGCTGTGTGTTGCTGTGTGTTGCCGTTTTTGTTGACTGTGTGTTGCTGTGTGTTGCCGTGTTGCTGTGTGTTGCTGTGTGTTGACGTGTGCTTGTGTTGCTGTGTTGCTGTGTGGTGTTGCTGTGTGTTGCCGTGTTGCTGTGTGTTGCCGTGTTGCTGTGTGTTGCCGTGTGTTGCTGTGTTGTTGTGTGTTGCCGTGTTGCCGTGTGTTGCTGTATCTGCTCAGAGGTCGTGGAGGTGAAGTCAGATTATTTCCCATCATCCTCTCTAATCTGAACAAATGGAAGCTGCAGAGCTGCGACATAAATCCGTCTTTTAAGAGATCATCAGGACAGAAAGTCGCTGATTGCTTCTCTGTTTGTGTCAGAGACTGAAGCTGTCACGTCGTCTGATTTTTAGTTTCACAAAGAGAGAATCAGTTTGAAGTGACGGCCGGATGCTTCATGGATCTTTATTAAAATAGCTCAGCCTGGTTTGTTTCAGATGAACTGAACGCAGACACGGAGGAAACATCTTCACCATGTTCGCCAGCCGAGGAGCGAGCGGAGGAGGCAAAGGAGGGAAGTACTCTGTAGAGGATCTTTACGGCTTCAGCAAGAAGCCCAAAGCTTCGTCCTCCTCAGGGAGCATCGTCACCAAATCTGGAGCCCGGTGCAGCAAGACCTCAGACCAGAGGACCGAGTCCGAGGCGCTGGCCTCTCAGATCCTGGAGGCGGCCCATAGGCTGGTTGAGCGACGCCGACTGGAGCTCTACCTGAGAGAATGTGGCCTCTCATTGGCTGAGTGTGAGGCCGAGCGCTCAGCAATGACTTACAGGTGAGAGGAGGGGTGCATCGGGGGGGTTAAATCTCAGACACATCACATCATATTTTTGTTATATATGATGTGCTATATACATATATACATATATAGATTGCTTTTGTCTCTGGTGGTTGACAGTAGGACATTTTACATAATGAGAGATCTAATACATATTATATGTAATGTGATAATAATACTAATAATACAGACATCCTATAACTGATGTAAGTGAATCAGAATAAAGTAATAACATACTACAGATGGGTACGTACAACATGTTGAATATGAATAAGAGCTGTAGAGTCATCCGTCAATGTAATGTGAGTCGCAGACTGCTGTCTTGATCTTATTCCTATTATTTATTCTTTTAAGCATAACTTCATAAGAAGCTGTTTTGATCATGATGTTTATCCATCAGGGCGTTTGGCTATTTTCCACAGCTTCAGTTCTGCCCTGGCAGCCGTTGTCGTCCTGCCACAATTACAGAAAATTCTCTACTTGATATGTTTTGTATCTGGCTTCTGTCCCCTCGTAAGCACAACCTGGGAGCTAACGGTCTGTCACTTCCCAGCCAGTTACTCAGATTATTCAGGACTGCTTTCCAAAAAGGTTGAATGACAGGGCAGTCCCATATGCAGTGCAGCAGAGTACCTATGTCTTTCTGGCACTTCATTCATTCGTTCATCATGCCAGCTCTGTTAAGTCTTTGCAGAGTCCAGTAGTACCTATGTGTTGTTTTGTATTGAGTAAACTTCCCTTTAACCTCTCTAATATATTTCCCATTGTTAGATATGATTCTCGTCCATTCCTCCTCATCTGTCCGACATCCCAGATCCTTCGGATCCAGATCCCTCAGATCCAGATCCCTCGGATCCAGATCCCTCTCCCATGTTGTTTTCAAGCTCTGACAGCTGTCGCCTCAGCACTTGGTTTGTTGTTCTATAAAATATGGAAGCTTGGTGGTGCTCCACAGGTGACATGAAATAGTCCAGGATGTGGTTACAATCCTTATACTGAAGGTAATACAGTCTCTTATCTGAAGGTATTTCCAAAAGTGTTCCTTACCCATCAGATTATATTTTCTTTTTATATCCAGGAATGACATAAACACACCTTCATATAGATCAGCAATGCGACATAGTCCATTCGAGTGCCATTCCTTCCAATGTATTGAAGTCTTTCTAATTCTTATCATGCCACAGAGAAGAATATTATTGTTTACAATGTGATCATTTAAGCAATTTATGTATTTTGATCCAGTGAGCAATAATAGGATTCACAACACGATGTGAAGATTGAGATAAACTATCAATAGGAGTATAAATAAGATATTTATATTTATCCATTTCTGAGACTATCTGTGTATTTCTCTTTTCTGAGAGTCTCAGTATATTTATATCTCTGAGGTGGACAGCAGACGTCGTACAGTCTCTCTCGGCTAAATAAAGATGAAACTTTGTTTTCAGCAGTGACCCAGAAAATCAAACTAAAACGTTTGATCAAATTCAGACTGAAGAAATGTTCAAATGTCTGACGTTAATAAAGGAAACATGAAGGAAACATGAAGGAAACATGAAGGAAACATGAAGGAAGCATAAAGGAAACATGAAGGAAGCATGAAGGAAACATGAAGGAAACATGAAGGAAGCATGAAGGAAACATGAAGGAAACATGAAGGAAGCATAAAGGAAGCATAAAGGAAGCATGAAGGAAACATGAAGGAAACATGAAGGAAGCATAAAGGAAGCATGAAGGAAACATAAAGGAAACATGAAGGAAACATGAAGGAAACATGAAGGAAACATGAAGGAAGCATGAAGGAAGCATAAAGGAAACATGAAGGAAGCATGAAGGAAACATGAAGGAAACATGAAGGAAACATGAAGAAGCATAAAGGAAACATGAAGGAAACATGAAGGAAGCATAAAGGAAGCATAAAGGAAGCATGAAGGAAACATGAAGGAAACATGAAGGAAGCATAAAGGAAGCATGAAGGAAACATAAAGGAAACATGAAGGAAACATGAAGGAAACATGAAGGAAACATGAAGGAAGCATGAAGGAAACATGAAGGAAACATGAAGGAAACATAAAGGAAACATAAAGGAAACATGAAGGAAACATGAAGGAAGCATGAAGGAAACATGAAGGAAGCATGAAGGAAGCATGAAGGAAACATGAAGGAAACATGAAGGAAACATGAAGGAAAGGAAGCATGAAGGAAACATGAAGGAAGCATGAAGGAAGCATAAAGGAAACATGAAGGAAGCATGAAGGAAACATGAAGGAAACATGAAGGAAACATGAAGGAAGCATGAAGGAAACATGAAGGAAACATGAAGGAAGCATAAAGGAAACATGAAGGAAGCATGAAGGAAACATGAAGGAAACATGAAGGAAACATGAAGAAGCATAAAGGAAACATGAAGGAAACATTGAAGGAAGCATAAAGGAAGCATAAAGTGAAGCATGAAGGAAACATGAAGGAAACATGAAGGAAGCATAAAGGAAGCATGAAGGAAACATAAGGAAACATGAAGGAAACATGACGGAACATGAAGGAAACATGAAGGAAGCATGAAGGAAACATGAAGGAAACATGAAGGAAACATAAAGGAAACATAAAGGAAACATGAAGGAAACATGAAGGAAGCATGAAGGAAACATGAAGGAAGCATGAAGGAAGCATGAAGGAAACATGAAGGAAACATGAAGGAAACATGAAGGAAAGGAAGCATGAAGGAAACATGAAGGAAGCATAAAGGAAGCATGAAGGAAACATGAAGGAAACATGAAGGAAAGGAAGCATGAAGGAAACATGAAGGAAACATGAAGGAAGCATGAAGGAAAGGAAACATGTAGGAAACATGAAGGAAACATGAAGGAAACATGAAGGAAAGGAAGCATGAAGGAAACATGAAGGAAGCATGAAGGAAGCATGAAGGAAACATGAAGGAAGCATGAAGGAAGCATGAAGGAAACATGAAGGAAACATGAAGGAAACATGAAGGAAAGGAAGCATGAAGGAAACATGAAGGAAGCATGAAGGAAGCATGAAGGAAACATGAAGGAAGCATGAAGGAAGCATGAAGGAAACATGAAGGAAGCATAAAGGAAGCATGAAGGAAACATGAAGGAAAGGAAGCATGAAGGAAACATGAAGGAAACATGTAGGAAACATGAAGGAAAGGAAGCACACATAAAGCATGAATATTTTTAGATTAAATTTATTTTAATTTAAATGTTTCAAAGACAGAAACATTCATTCAGTGTTGCTTCATTTTTCATTATTTAAATAATTCGAACACGTCTGATGAAGAACAGCTGAATGTGTGTGTGTGTGTGTGTGTGTGTGTGTGTGTGTGTGTTTAAACACACTCAGTGGAGTCTCCTCTAGGTGGCGGTGTGATGCCATTTGAAGAGTCATAGAAATGATTTAGGTAAACAAACATGGAAACACCTTTAAATCAGTTTGTGTCCTCACATGTTCACGTGTGTTATATGTTTCATGCCTCGTGTCTCATGTTTCATCAAATCAAATCAGATCAGATTTTATTTGTACAACGTCACAAACACATTTCTCCTCAGAGGCTTCACAGTCTGTACAGGCAGTGACTCCCTCTGTCCTTAGACCCTCGGTTCCCCTTTAACAGGGAAAACATGTGGAAGAAAGCTCAGGAAGAGCCACAGAGGAGGGAGTTTCTGAGGTGAACCTAAAAGGTTTTTTAGGTTGACGACTTCGATGAGGAAATTACTGAAGTTATGTGATGAAGGTCGATGGGAGAAAAACAGTCTAAATATGTATCAGGTTTTACAGCTGTGCCTCTTGCTTTAAGTTACGAGTCTGCTGGTTACACCATGGTGCTAACCTCCTCTGTTTAATCATCTTCTTTTTCAGAGGTGCAATAGAGTCAAGCGCTGTCTGTAATGACCCTGTAGTACTCTCAACAAGATGATCTATTTGTGAGGGGCTAAAGGAAGCAGACAAGTCCTCTGCTACATTGAGACATGACATTGAATTCAATACTGAAGGAATCACTTCCTTGAATTTGGCTACAGCAGTGTCAGATAAACATCTGCTGTAGGAGTTTACAAAAAGGCTTATAGTCCAGTAATATGAACTCAAAGGTTATTAAAAAAAGGTCAGACAGAAGAGGATTCTGTGGATAGACTATTAGATGAGCAAGTTCAATGCCATATGAGAGAACGAGATCAAGAGTGTGGTTCAGACGATGAGTCGGTTTATTTACACTCTGACAGAAGCCAATTGAATCTAATAAAGAGATAAATGCAGCACTAAGACTATCATTGTGGTTGTCCACATGAATATTAAAATCACAGACAATGATTAAGTAAGTAAGTATTAAGTAAGGGCCAGGAGCGCGATATACTGCAACAAATAGGATTGGCTGTAATGTTTTCCATGTTGGGTGAGTGAGGCTAAGAACAAGACTTTCAAATGAATTATAATTTAGTTTAGGTTTAGGATTTATTAATAGACTTGAATCAAATATGGCTCCAACTCCACCACCTCGACCATTACTTCGAGGAATATGAGTGTTACAATGACTGGGAGGAGTGGATTCATTTAAGCTAACATATTCACCCTCCTGCAGCCAGGTTTCAGTGAGACAAAATAAATCAATATCATAATCAGATATTAATTCATTGACTAAAAGAGGACAAGGACCTGATATTCAAGAGTCCACATCTAATGCTCTTATTCTGGACTGCTGGAGATGTTGATTTAATTTTTATTAAGTTTTTATGATGAACTCCTCTTCTGCTTCTTTTATCTTTAAACAATGTAGGTGGACAGTCTCTGTACTAAAGTGCTGGGTGGGCAGCTGATGTTTAAGGCGGTGACGCCTGCAATCAACTTAAAGGAGCATTTCAACATTGTACAGCTAAACTATTAAACACCCAGAACACTGATTTAACATACTGTGGCTCTTACACTGATGATGATGATGGTGATGATGATGATGATGATGATGATGGTGATGGTGATGATGGTGATGATGATGATGATGATGATGATGATGATAATGGTGATGGTGATGATGATGATGGTGATGATGGTGATGATGGTGGTGATGGTGATGATGATGATGATGATGATGATGATAATGGTGATGGTGATGATGGTGATGATGGTGGTGATGGTGATGATGGTGGTGATGATGATGATGATGATGATGGTGATGATGATGATGATGATGGTGATGGTGATGATGATGATGATGATGATGGTGATGATGGTGGTGATGATGATGGTGATGATGATGGTGATGATGATGGTGGTGATGGTGATGATGATGATGGTGATGATGATGGTGATGATGATGGTGATGATGGTGATGATGGTGGTGATGGTGATGATGGTGATGATGGTGATGATGATGGTGATGATGATGGTGATGATGATGGTGATGATGGTGATGATGATGGTGATGATGATGGTGATGATGGTGATGATGGTGGTGATGGTGATGATGGTGATGATGGTGATGATGATGGTGATGATGATGGTGATGATGGTGATGATGGTGGTGATGATGATGATGATGATGATGGTGATGATGGTGATGATGGTGGTGATGATGATGATGATGATGATGATCATGGTGATGATGGTGATGATGGTGATGATGATGATGATGATGATGGTGATGATGATGGTGATGATGGTGATGATGATGGTGATGATGATGGTGATGATGGTGATGATGGTGGTGATGGTGATGATGGTGATGATGGTGATGATGATGGTGATGATGATGGTGATGATGGTGATGATGGTGGTGATGATGATGATGATGATGATGGTGATGATGATGATGATGATGATGGTGATGATGGTGATGATGGTGGTGATGATGATGGTGATGATGGTGATGATGGTGGTGATGGTGATGATGGTGATGATGGTGATGATGGTGATGATGATGGTGATGATGATGGTGATGATGGTGGTGATGGTGATGATGGTGATGATGGTGATGATGATGATGATGATGATGATGATGATGGTGATGATGGTGATGATGATGGTGATGATGATGGTGATGATGGTGATGATGGTGGTGATGGTGATGATGGTGATGATGGTGATGATGATGGTGATGATGATGGTGATGATGGTGATGATGGTGGTGATGATGATGATGATGATGATGGTGATGATGGTGATGATGGTGGTGATGATGATGATGATGATGATCATGGTGATGATGGTGATGATGATGATGATGATGATGATGATGATGATGATGATGATGATGATGATGATGATGATGATGATGGTGATGATGATGATGGTGATGATGGTGATGATGATGATGATGGTGATGATGGTGATGATGATGATGATGATGATGATGATGATGGTGATGATGATGATGATGATGATGGTGATGATGATGGTGATGATGATGATGGTGATGATGGTGATGATGGTGATGATGATGGTGATGATGATGGTGATGATGATGATGATGATGATCATGGTGATGATGGTGATGATGATGATGATGATGATGATGATGGTGATGATGATGATGATGATGATGATGATGGTGATGATCATGGTGATGATGGTGATGATGATGATGATGATGATGGTGATGATGATGATGGTGATGATGATGGTGATGATGATGATGATGATGGTGATGATGGTGATGATGATGATGATGATGATGATGATGGTGATGATGATGATGGTGATGATCATGGTGATGATGGTGATGATGATGATGATGGTGATGATGATGGTGATGATGATGATGATGATGATCATGGTGATGATGGTGATGATGATGATGATGATGATGATGGTGATGATGATGATGATGGTGATGATGATGATGATGATGGTCATTATGAAGGTGATTTAAGGTGGAAAACATGTTTGAGCTCAACTATGTGATGCGTCTGTGCGCGTGCACATACATACGCGCTCGTACGTGGAGGTGCGCGTGCACGAGTGTGTATGACTGCGCGTGTGTGTAGATCAGACCCGACAGAGGGAGAATCAATGGTGAGCGGGCAGACACGATGCGCTGAGAGGAGCTCTGTTCTCGGGTCACGGTGCTCGGATTTCTTGGTGTTTTCGGCTCCGTGCGGCGTCTGTGTCTCTGCTCTGACCGACAGATCGTGTCGAAAGACGGCAGAGCCGCACACCTGCAGCCGGTATGAAAACGAGTTTTCCCGCTGAGGAGGAGAGACCGGCTCCGTGTTTTTCACCCCCTCCCTTCTCTCTCTCTCTCTCTCTCGCATCATTTTGAAGCTGCGTGAAGCTGCGTGAAGCTGCGTGAAGCTGCTGCTCGGTGAAGTCTCTTCGGGTTTGACAGAGTGAATCCGCATCAGGTCTGTCCCCACCCTCCCCCACCACCACCACCACCCCGCCGCCGCTCGGAGATGTGATGAAACAGAGGAAGATGATGTCTGATTTCGACGCGGGCTTGGAGGATGTGCCTGGTTCTGGTTCTGGATCTGGTCGTGTCGGCGCTGCGGCGCAGTCCGGAGCTCCGGATTCATCCGACCTGAGCTGAGCTGAAGAGGAGACAGCTTCGCCGCCCAGCCCGTGCATGAGTGCAAGGTCCAGGCCGAGCCGCTGACTCTGCCCCCCCTCCCTCCAGAAGCTCCAGAACCGCCTCATCCACCCGGACCGTCTGCGGACTGCTGAGCTTACAGGCGTCCTGATGCTTGTTGGAGAGCTGCCCTGATGCACCGTGAGTGTGAAGCTCCACACAGCCTTTTTCCAGACGGAGACTCTGTGTGTGTCATGTAGACTCTCAGTCAGCCACAGCCAGAACCTGAGCCAGAACCTGAGCAAGAACCTGAGCAAAAACTTGTGACCTGCCCGTCTGAGCCTTTTGTATGAGCAGCTGTGTTCCTGTGTACAGACAGCCGAGTGTACAGACCCTGCCTCCACCCGCTCCACCTCGACCAGCAGCTGGGTCAGCATGCAGGTGTCATTCGCCTGCACCGAGCACAACCTCAAGAGTCGCAGTGAAGATCGGCTCTGTGGCCTCCGCACTGCCCCGCCTCCTGGAGGGAGCAGCGGGGGAGTCGGGGGAGGCGGTGGAGGAGGAGGAGGAGGAGGTGGAGGTGGTAGTGGAGGAGGAGGTGGAGGAGGTGGAGGGAGTGGACAGGGGAGCAATGGGAACTACATCTCCCAGGGTTCAGTGAAGACCAGGGAGGGGTCCGGGTCCCGCCAGGCCCCACAGGGTCACGCCCACATGAAGGAGGCCATCGGGCGCCACACCAGCATGAAGTACAGGTGAGACAGGAGGGGGGGCCGGGTGGTGGGGCATCTACCTGAGGTCACCTTTGATCTCATTGTGATGTCACAAATGATACCTCTGATCCTCAATTGGTTTGTTAAGAACGCTCAGCACTGTGTGACCACGGTGTGTCATGGCAGCGACATCCGACTGCGGCCTCCTCACGTCACCTGACATCACCTCTCAGGAAGCGTTTCCTGAAGGTTTGTAGAAGGTTGTGATGCAGCAGAGTTTATTCACTGCACTGAGTCATAACGTGGAGGACAAACAGCAGACTAACGTTCAGGAAACATTGGTCTGTCTGTCTGAGTGTTTGGTGTCAACTCAGTCTGAAGCTCAGATTATTAATTTAATATTAACGACCTGTTTTCTAATCAGGCTGATGACTTTGTTAATTGGATGTTTAAAAAGGAAACGAGGTGACGGTGAGCCTGATTCTGTGTCTGATCGGGTCGCGTTCTTCTGGTTCTGCTGCTTCAGTTAAAGTGTCACAAACGAGCAGCAGCAGCTCAACCAGGCTGAACAGTATATGGACCATCCAGTTGCCAGGGGCAACACCCCTGAGTGAGTCCCTCATCAGCTGGCTCCACTGCCACTGATCAGCTGATCAGACGCTGCAGTGACCAGCAAACCAACACCACCATGACACCACCATGACATCATCATGATACCACCATGACATCACCATGACACCACCATGACATCATCATGATACCACCATGACACCACCATGACATCACCATGACACCACCATGACATCATCATGACACCACCATGACATCATCATGATACCACCATGACATCATCATGATATCACCATGACATCATCATGACACCACCATGACATCATCATGACATCACCATGACACCACCATGACATCATTATGACACCACCATGACATCATCATGACATCACCATGACATCATCATGACACCACCATGACATCACCATGACACCACCATGACATCATCATGACACCACCATGTATCATCATGACACCACCATGACATCACCATGACATCACCATGACACCACCATGACATCACCTTGACACCACCATGACATCACCATGACATCATCATGACACCACCATGACATCACCATGACACCACCATGACATCATCATGACACCACCATGACATCACCATGACATCATCATGACACCACCATGACATCACCATGACATCACCATGACACCACCATGACATCACCATGACATCATCATGACATCACCATGACACCACCATGACATCACCATGACATCATCATGACACCACCATGACACCACCATGACACCACCATGACATCACCATGGCTGTGTCCGAAATCACTCCCTAACCACTATATAGTGCCCACGCCATTTTGTAGTGGTGTCCGAATGTTTAGTGTCCACGATATAGTGCACTGCATGTATCCCACAATTCACAGCAAAATGTAGTGAACATCCGATGGTCACTAACTGGAGCAAGATATCCCATCATGCATTGCCAGAAGTTCTCAGAAGTTCTCTCGCACACAGTGCGTGCTCGGGCCCTAAAAATAATAAAAATAATAATAAACATTTGCAATCCAATAGGGCCTCGCACCACGTGCTCGGGCCCTAATAATCCGGCCAAAGTGGTACCTATTTAAACCTATAAATGACTCTGTATTGATTTTTTTTTCATTAATGTTTCCATGTGTGTGATATTATGTGATGTGTGACTATATGAATTGTATAGAATCAGGATTTCATGCCAAAAGGAATGAAAAGTGTTCAGTGTTACACGTCCGAATAACTGTGGCCTAACTCTAGAGCTGCATCCAGTTCTGGAGTAGATTTTCATTTGAATACCTCTTAATTAAAAATTCATTCCATGCTGATTCAGCATTTACAGTGCAATATTAAGTCGACATGATATCAGAAATCAGAGAGCCTTTAGCTTTGGCTGACAACCCAAACGGTTAGCCTGAAGCGAAGAATCTAAACACATTTCTGTTCTTTATCCTGACTTTGAATGATGATGTTGCTAACCGGCTGCAGTTGTTCCTGTCGTGATGATCAAAAAAGAATAAATCCAACAACATGAGGTAGAGGTATCTGAAGTTGTGGGTTCCGCAATCCTTTGAGATGTTCGTCTGCCTATGAGGTCCATGCAAAAGAAGAGAAGAAGGAGAGAGTAAACCTGCCAACTGAACGCTACTTCAAAAGTAATTCTGGTCGGAAAGACAAAGTGAGCCAGTAGTTCCACTCTGGGTTAGGGTGGCTCGTTTGAGGTTCATGAAGTCACGGGTTCTGTAAACCTTGTGAGAGGTTATCAAGTCTCAGTAGAATCAAGGTGAATGAAGGAACAGGTATAGTGTCCGTCCCATCTGTCGTGCCTACCTGCCAGTGTGTCGGCAATTATTTAACCAGCACCACAAACAAAGTTCTGTCCCTCTGCTCTTGCCTATAGGCTCCTCATACATCATCATGCATGACGATCTCCTCATACAACCTCATAGATCATCAAGCCTGACGCTCTCCTCATACATCACTATGCTTCTCCTCATACATCATTCATGCTCCCTGTAGTAAGATGCTTGATGCTGTGGGCGTCCACAAACAAGTTGAGAATAGTTCACGCTTCACTCTGAACTAGTACGTAGATTTTCACACCTATCTGTCTTCTAGAGGTGTCACCCATCACAAGCTCCAACTATTATAGTCTTCCTTGGCTGAAAGACTACTATGATCACTATCCTATACACTCACCACCTATCAAGCCACATATAGTCCACTACATTTATTTCCCTATGTAGGGAGTAGGGGATGAGTGAGTGATTTCGGACACAGCCCATGACACCACCATGACACCACCATGACATCACCATGACATCATCATGACACCACCATGACACCACCATGACATCACCATGACATCATCATGACATCACCATGACACCACCATGACATCACCATGACACCACCATGACATCACCATGACACCACCATGACATCATCATGACATCATCATGACATCACCATGACACCACCATGACATCACCATGACATCATCATGACATCACCATGACACCACCATGACATCACCATGACATCACCATGACATCACCATGACATCACCATGACACCACCATGACATCACCATGACACCACCATGACATCATCATGACATCACCGTGACATCACCATGACACCACCATAATCTTTACCTCAGCCTGGCTGTAAAGTGTTTGTATCCTCCATCTTCCTGCTGTCACACGTCTCTGTGTACTTCCTGTGTCAGCTCAATCAGCCCCTTCAGCTTCAGAGATAAAGGATGAGTGTCCAGAGTTTAAGACTCACAGCAAGCTGATTTTAGACAGAACAGAAGCGTCTTCGTCATCATCGTCTTTGTCCTCGTCCCTGTCATCCTGGTCATCTTCGCTGTCCTTGTTGTCCTTGTCTTCGTCCATGTTCTTCAGACGTTTGTCCACATTCAACTTGGCATCATGGTCATCGGTTGGTTGTTGGTTCTGATGAACGGGTTTTCATGTTCTGGTCAGTTCTTGTTGTGTTTCATGTTTCCAGCTTCAGTTGTATGTTTGAATCCCGCCGCCTCACAGACTTTCCCCCTCCACATTAACAGATCAAACATGGACTTCACACAGTGAGGTGATAATTCAGTGATTTGGCCTCTCGGTGTTCTCGTCATTAATAATCATTGGAAACAAAAAGTTTGTGCAGCAGTGAGGGGACGAGGATGAGCACTGAACAGATTAAAGGCATCCTATACCGTCCTATAACAAGATTCAGTCTGCAGCTTCACTCCAATATTTCCTGTGACTTAAAAAGATCATTTCATCTTCTAACATGAAAACAGGTCAGAGTATGAAATCATTTGTGGATTGCTTTGTTTAAAACGTGCAGGTTAAAGTAAATGAAGCAGAGCTTCATGTTTTGTGACTGTAAGACTGGTGTGTCGGTCAGACTCTGAGCTTCATGATGAAAATCCACGTCATGTCCTCCGAATCTCCGTCCAATCAGAGACAAAGTCATCGTTTGACTTCATCACGTACAGACAGAATAACAGAATAACAAAAACATGATCTGACAGATTTAAACCTTCTTTTGGCATCATCACGGATCACGTTAGATGCTGCGTGTTTAAAGATATAAATGTCCACTCACTGTTTTTAAGTGATAACAAACATCAAGCTAACGTTAACCAGTGACGCTGCATGTTTACGATGGGACACAGCTCCAGCTGACAGAATAACTTCATATAATGTTGTAAATAAAGTTTTAAATCACAAGGAAATGATCAGAAACATTTCATTATTTAAATGGACTGTCAATGTTGGTCTAATATTCAGCCTCATCATAAAACAGGTCGTCAGGTCTGAGCGTGTGCAGTGACCTCTTTAAACACCAGACTCAGCGATCTGTGGAGCTTCCTACGTCTCCGTATCCAGCTGCACAGAAACAGAAAAGTCCTGTAAACGAGAGCTGAGCTCTTCATTACAGTTTAATTAATACGAGAGTCACGAGCACTAATAAAGTGTCAGCAGCTGTTTGTCTTCTTTCTGTTCACTCACAGCGTTTTCATTAGAACGAGGCGAGGACGGACCTCATTTTATAACCATTTAATTCAATTAAAAATGTCACAGACACAAAAAAACTGTTTTACAGTCTGATTCAATGAAATTGAGTTACACAGTTCAAACAGTTAAAAAACAGTCCTCACAGACTGTCTGGACGTAGTCTCTGTGACGTCCCCGCAGACTGTCTAAAACCTGGACGTAGTCTCTGTGACGTCCCCGCAGACTGTCTAAAACCTGGACGTAGTCTCTGTGACGTCCCCGCAGACTGTCTAAAACCTGGACGTAGTCTCTGTGACGTCCCCGCAGACTGTCTAAAACCTGGACGTAGTCTCTGTGACGTCCCCGCAGACTGTCTAAAACCTGGACGTAGTCTCTGTGACGTCCCCGTAGACTGTCTAAAACCTGGACGTAGTCTCTGTGACGTCCCCGTAGACTGTCTAAAACCTAGACGTAGTCTCTGTGAGGTCCCCGCAGACTGTCTAAAACCTGGACGTAGTCTCTGTGACGTCCCCGCAGACTGTCTAAAACCTGGACGTAGTCTCTGTGACGTCCCCGCAGACTGTCTAAAACCTGTATGTAGTCTCTGTGAGTTTAGTTCATGGGTTGCTGTAGAAATAACAGAAATATGGTCAGATCTCATATTTAGAAGAAAAAGTCTCGGTGGATTACTGAGCGTAACACAGACTGATGATGGAGACGTAGGTGTAGGTGTTAATGGTGTTGATGTTTTAATCGTATGTTGTCAGCGCTTTGAGACATCCGTCTTGTTGAGGAATCTGTGAAATGAGTGAGAATATGTTGTGTGTAATGTGTGTGCAGTGACCCTTTAAAGCGTGAAGCGATGCTTCCGGCATCATTAAAAGAGGACAGAGCGTCCACCATCTTCCCTGAGAAAAGGCCCGTATAAGCACACACACTGACGGATGGTATTAATGTCGAAGTGAGCCCCCCCTGGAGAAAAGCATGCTCAGCATGTGTGTGGCATTTTATGACAACTGCAGAAAAAACCCCTCCATCATCTGCAGCGAACCATCTGGACGCCGTGTCTCCTCGTGTCTCAGGTGAAAACGAACTGTAAATGTCAGCACAGGTTAAAATGCTGACTACACCATGACGGAGCACCTGTGAGCCTCGTCCCTCTCCTCCATTAATAATGTTTGGAGTGGCCAAGCCGACTGTAATCACCTCGTTTGGATGTGATGATTTATGGCATCACGACAGAAATCAGCAAACAGAAAGCAGTCCAACTTCATGAAGAGAGCATCTGTGTTTGAGAGGCAGCGAGGCGTGAACGTATGGAGATCTGTGCATCAGGCGTGAACACGAAACATCCACTGACAGCACACAGAAACACACAGAAACACACAGAAACACACAGAAACACACAGAAACACAGAAACACACAGAAACACACAGAAACACACAGAAACACACAGAAACACACAGAAACACACAGAAACACACAGAAACACACAGAAACACACAGAAACACAGAAACACACAGAAACACACAGAAACACACAGAAACACACAGTACACATTTTTTTAAATGATCTGTTACAGATACAGAAACGTGTGAGAACAAGTTTTCTGTTTAAGCATCATGTGAAATTACAGACATTATCTGTAAATGAAGCGCTGAACGTTCAGTTTAGGTGAAAAATGGCAATAATGACAAATTACAGTTATGTACAGAAACATTACATTATATTATTTATACAGTATTTTCTTGTTTATTACATATTGTTTACTTTTTATTATTTGATATTATTACATACAGATTACATCTAAAAGTCTGTAACATGATGTGTGATTTAATATCCATACCAACATTTTAATGTTTTCATTTGTAATTCAGATAAATCTTAGTAGTTTAACATGAATGTGAATTTTTACATTTAAAATATGGAACTTAATTCATAGAAATAAGATGTTTTAAGATTGTATACAGAACTCTGTAGAGTTACAGAGATGATCTGTAAATTAACAACTGTTATTTTAATTATTTTAAGTGTCGATAATGACTGATAACAGTTGTTTCTTATCATTGTAATAATTCAATAAATTCTGTAAGCAGCATTCCTGTGTAAAATCTGAGAACCTTCACAGTTTGACGTGTATTTGAATTATGATATTTTACTGTTTACGTGGTTGCTTTGGCTTCATTTGATGGATGATCTTTGTTTGTGGATGTGATTGCGTGGTGCAGAGTGATGTCATATGAAATAACGGCGAGCGTGGTGCAGATTGATGGTGGAGCGTCTGCATACATGCATGTGATGGAGCAAGCCTCCAGACTCAGAGTAATTTAGCAGACTGCAGCACTGCAGAGAGTGCAGAGCAGGGAGGGGGCGGCCGGCTGTCACACTCTCAAACAATGACATCCTCCATCGCACAGAGGCAGAAAACACCGAGCTCCATCAGGATGTTCACACCGTGTCTCCTGTGTCACGTGTTTTAAAACACACATTCAACGTGAGACATCAGGATGTTTGTGTAACAGCTGTGGACGCTCGATATTCTCTGAACGCTGACTCATGTTTAGTGTTTTCAGCAGGTGCGACTTGGGTGGTGAGCAGGCTTCACTGTCATGAATGTATCGGCAGAGAGTTTGAACAGGTGGAGCTCTGTGCTCTGTGACACGTCACATCTTAGCGCACAGACTCATCTTCTTCGTCTTCAGGTGACGCTCAGAACAAACTGTTTCTATTTTTAATGAATTTCTTTGTGCAGATGAATAAATCTATTTGAAGCTGCAGAGATATTTTTGGTCACCGATCTTCATCCAAACTTGTCAGATGAGACAAAAAGAAACAATCTGACAGATGTCACAGAGAACTCATCAAAGCTCCATCCGTGACGCTGACCCTCCACCTTTATCAGTGTGTATTTGAACAACATGTCTGAATGCTGACGCCTCTCACATATGTCTAACAGTCTAAAAATATGATAAGGTCAGACGTTAAAAATAGATCCGGCATCGTAAAGCCAGACTCATTGGACTGAGTCTAAACGCTCTGACAGTCCGTCTCTCTGCATCGGCTGTTTGTGGTGGAGGCAGCAGACAGGCGGAGCGTGGAGAGAAAGATGGCGAGCGGCGGGCTTCACTGCAGCTCTGCCGCCTCTCCAGCTGGCTCCCGACTAATGAGGATGGAGGAGAAGGAGGAGGAGGAGGAGGCGCTCACCATCAGCTGTACAAGCTCCTGTGGTCAGAGTGCCACTTGCCCTTCAGGACTCTGCTGTGTGGATATTCACATGTGGTACGTTGATGGAGATGGACCATCAGATCTGATGCCTCCGGCTGCTTTTGTGACTCGTGTGACCCGGTGTGACCCGGTGAACTGTGGACATATGAAGGACAAAAAGGTCAAATGTTCAGAATCATCAGACACGAGGTGTAAATTTAACCTCTAACAGACGACAGCTCAGAACCAACTGAGTCAAACATCACAACAGAAGTCAACAAACTCTTCTAATCTGCTCATACTGAATATTCACGTAATAAACTGTTATGACGTTTATTTGATCATCCAGGTCACAGCAGCAGCTAATCTTACTGACTAGTCCAGCAGCAGTCAGCCAGCTCGGCGTCTGTCTTTCAGCCTTTTATTTCACCAAGCTCTCACCAACCACTAAAAGTCAGTCCCAGATTTACTCTTGTCCGGCGGCTTCTTGCTCGCTCACTCTCTCCTTTTCTCTTCTTAGCTTCCTCCGTCAGCGTCCTCTTCACTCTCTGCTCCTCTGCCATCATGTCCGTACACTACCTGCTTGCACAGCTCCTGTTCTGGCACAACAAGAGGCAACACAAGCTAACTTTAGCTTAGAAATAGAATGTATATGTTATTGATATGTTTGAATGAGTTCAGCAGATAATGTGAGAATAAACATTTATTATTCTCTCTTCAGTTCATTGTGCCGTCTATTTATTTAACGTTTTGATTTATCGATCATCTTTTTGTCTCTTTCTGTCTCTCCACAGGAATTTGGGGAAGTCAGGTCTTCGTGTTTCCTGTCTCGGCTTAGGTGAGTCTGTTTAAAGGCGGGAAAATGTTCATCACCGTTTAACCAGCTCAAACTAAACGCTGTCTGTCTCTGTCCTCGTTCAGGCACCTGGGTGACGTTTGGATCACAGATCTCTGATGAGGTGAGGACTGTTCATCATGGTGATTCGATGTATCAACATGGTGCCCTTCACAGATGACCTCTGGGTAATGGAGTTGATCCATCGTCATGTCTGTCCTCAGATGGCCGAGAACCTGATGGCCATCGCCTACGAGAACGGAGTGAACCTGTTTGACACAGCGGAGGTGTACGCCTCGGGAAGGTCGGAGTCAGACTTATACAACTCATGCGTGGTCAGGTTTCTTTAACATGTGACACGTCTGCACAGATGATTGGATACTGATGGGCGTTTACAGTACAGTATGAGCTAGCATCTGATCCAGTTTCACCAGAATCAGCGAATAAAGTTCTAAAATTGTGCTGTTTTACAATAATCAGTGATGCCATGACTGGATCATACAGGATGTTAATGTTGATGTTCACTCATTAAAAACAACAATATTTAATATTTTTAATAACTGTGTTTGTCCACAGAGCTGAGATCACTCTGGGAAACATCATCAAGAAGAAAGGATGGAGGTGAATGAGTGTTTGTGAGCAGCTCAGTATCAGGACACGAAGCTGATGATCTTTAATGATCCTTCATGTTTTTGTTAGTGTTGGAACGTGTTCAGTTTTCTTCATGTTCTTTAGCTTGAGCCTCACTCAGACTATAAAAGGATAAAAATGTAAAAATAAACTCTCAGTTCGGGGAAATAATCTGTGTGAAAATATTTAGATAAATATCAGAAAGAATGAGACATACAAAATATATTTAGACTGAAGCACAGAGAATAAATCAACTGAAACCTTCTTGTTTCTTTTCAGACGTTCAAGTTTTGTCATCACAACAAAAATCTACTGGGGAGGACAGTGAGTCCATTTATTACCATCCATCACACATATGATGAATGTTACGTAACGTTAATAACATGATTTGAATCCACAGAGCAGAGACGGAGAGAGGGCTGTCCAGAAAGCACATCATCGAAGGTAAAAGCATCATTTACGTCACAAACTGAATGTGATGACGTGTCAGCAGCTACAAAGATGATTCATGTTTGAATGTTCAGGTTTACGAGGATCTTTATCGAGACTGCAGCTCGATTACGTGGATATCGTGTTCGCCAACAGAAATGACGTCAACAGTCCGATGGAAGGTCGGTAAATGACGATAAATCACACGATACACGCAAGATGATAACCATGCGTGACCGTGATGTTTGTGTCTGTGGTTTGCAGAGATTGTTCGAGCCATGACGTTCGTAATAAATCAGGGGATGGCGATGTACTGGGGGACGTCCCGCTGGAGTGCTATGGAGATCATGGTGACCGTCCATCTTTATGGATGAATGCTGTCAGTGTTTGACGTTAACGCCGACCGCTAACCGGTTTGTTTGTGTCCGTCATCAGGAGGCGTATTCGGTGGCTCGTCAGTTCAACCTGATCCCTCCGGTGTGCGAGCAGGCCGAGTATCATTACTTCCAGAGGGACAAGGTGGAGGTGCAACTTCCTGAACTCTACCACAAGATCGGTCAGACCTCCGTCACCTCGCAGCTCCATGTGTCTCCATGTGTCTGACTTAATCTGGCTTCACTCTCTGTTTCTTCTCTCCATCAGGTGTCGGAGCGATGACCTGGTCTCCTCTGGCCTGTGGTTTAATCACAGGAAAATACAGCGACGGCGTTCCCGAGTGCTCTAGAGCTGCCATGAAGGTCAGTCCTATCTGAGCCGAGCTCTCAGAGCGAGCCATCGCTCAGTGAAATCAGACCTTTATCACTGATGTTCTCCTTCTCCGACGAAGGGTTACCAGTGGCTGAAGGAGCGAGTGAACAGCGAGGAGGGCCGCAGGCAGCTCGCTAAAATCAAAGAGCTCCATCTACTGGCCGACAGACTGGGCTGCACCGCCGCACAGTTAGCCATTGGTACGAGCCGGACGGCATCCATCAGTTAGAAAACAGAACCAAGGTCCAGTTGTAGAGGTGGATAGATGTATCATGTCCAGCTGTTGGTAGTGTTGTAGAGGAGGTCCTCTCTGAAGAGCTGGAGGTCTTCAGGAGGTCTGTGAAGGTAGAGAGGGACGCCCTGATCTGGTAGGAACTGGTAGGACGTTCCACCAACAGGGAAGTAGGTGGATGCGGAACCAAGGCTACTTTGTAGTCAGCTTCAGGTATTTGAATTTAATGTGTAGCTACAGAGGGAGCCAGTTTAGATGTGGATGTGGTGGTGTATAGGTGGTTTGTCTGCACTTCAGTTTAGACAGGTTCAGTTGAAGGTGGTGTTCCTTCATCCATCCTTTAGGTGATCTCACAGAGTTTCTGTGGTTCTCTGTCTTGTTTCCAGCCTGGTGTCTGCGCAGTGAAGGTGTCAGCTCGGTTCTTCTGGGAGTTTCTACCACAGACCAGCTGCTAGAGAACCTCGGAGCGCTCCGGGTACGTTTATTCTTCACATCAGCAATCGTCTGATATGTCTACGTTCAGTTTTGAATGATTCCTTGTCCTCTTTGGTTGCAGATCTTGTCTCAGATGACGCCTCAGACCATCACTGAGATCGACGCCCTGCTGGGAAACAAGCCTCACTCCAAGAAGGAGTTGCGTGCCTGAAGATCTGAGTGATGGACGATGTTTCAAGACGACTGAACAAACTTTTTGGGGGAAACGCTTTTTTCGCTCCGCTCTATACTCAACAACAACTTGCATGTCCTCAGCAACATTATGCTTCCAGTATGTGCGCAGGTCCATTTTGCGCGGAACATCATATCATGTATAAAAAAAAGATCTCTCAGTCGTTAAAAAAAAAAAAAAAGTGACGCTTACTGCCGATTGTTCACAGACTTTGTACAGAGAAAACACCTCTGTGCTGCCGTGCACCTACACGGCGTGAACAGTGCTCTCATTGGACATGACCCCACCCCTGACTCTGCCCCTCGCTGCCACCTGTTATTCTGTATGATGTTTAGTACCCAGCAGCCAGACAGCCAAAGGTTAGGACTCTTGAGTCTAGCCAACATTTCCCATAGTGTGCATGTGACTGGTCTGCCACGCTCACAGCTTCTCAGGGCTGGGAACAGAGGATCTCTGTGGATGTCACATGATGTTAAATGGAAATGAATGCGTCCTCCTGTTTCATTGGCTTCATGTTAACGTGTAAGCGACGTGATCCTGGACGCGTCCCAGCCCTGCTGCTTTCCCAGCAGTCCTTTCTGCCTCTTCTGTTTGTAAACTGTGCGCATGACCCTTTAAAGAGAGAACAGCCCATCAGGGTGTAAATGTGGCATGGCTTTATGGCTTATGTAGATTTGCAGTGCCCCTGTAAGCCATTTTTTTTACTCTCAACGGTCTGATCCAGGATCTGCGCTGGTGGGCACTTTTTGCTTTAAAGACACAGTGTCCGTGCGCCCGTCCAACATCATGATAATCTTTGTTTTGTCGTCACCTTCGGCGATGTGCGAACGTCGTGAATCAGAGGTTTGGATGGCGAGCATCGCAGACGTGGACACACTGGTCAACTTGTTTAGTTTCCTGATGATAGAAATTGTCTGAGTTTATCTGACGTCATGTTTGTCTCACCGCGGGTCACCTGGGACAAGATTTAGCAAATGTACCTTTTTTTTGTGGAAGCCTAAAATACAGCTTCTCTGCTCATTTCTCAGAGTGTCGCTTCATTTGTCTATGCACACACACAGACACAGACACAGACACACACACACACACAAACTATGTTCATGTGTGCTCAGTACTGTAATGTAAAGGAGGAGCTGTGTCAGCTGATCCAGGTTCAGGTTGGTCTGTAGTTTAAATGTTAAAGAAACACAACTCCAAACACAAACACAACATTTTTACAACGTTCTTTCTATTTCTGTCATGTAAAAACCTGCAAAGACACACACACACACACACACACACACAAAGTCAGCTAATGTTAAAGATCTAAATGCTCAACAGTCCTCTCGCATAAGGCACTATGTTTCATTATGTCTGAGTTAGTGCTGCAAACAGACGGATCAGAACCAGAACTTCATTCGTCTTTGTGTGTGTCTGTCGAAAAATAAAGTTAAATCATCTAAAGTGGCTAAAGATAAACGTAAATACAATAAGATTGTTATTAATGTCAGCAGTAAGAACACCCGGTCATGAAAAGGAATGTTTCATCAATGTGTGTACAAACCAGAGTCCCCAGTCCAGAATAAGAGCATTAGATGTGGACTCTTGAATATCAGGTCCTTGTCCTCTTTTAGTCAATGAATTAATATCTGATTATAATATTGATTTATTTTGTCTCACTGAAACCTGGCTGCAGGAGGGTGAATATGTTAGCTTAAATGAATCCACTCCTCCCAGTCATTGTAACACTCATATTCCTCGAAGTAATGGTCGAGGTGGTGGAGTTGGAGCCATATTTGATTCAAGTCTATAAATAAATCCTAAACCTAAACTAAATTATAATTCATTTGAAAGTCTTGTTCTTAGCCTCACTCACCCAACATGGAAAACATTACAGCCAATCCTATTTGTTGCAGTATATCGCGCTCCTGGCCCTTACTTAATACTTACTTACTTAATCATTGTCTGTGATTTTAATATTCATGTGGACAACCACAATGATAGTCTTAGTGCTGCATTTATCTCTTTATTAGATTCAATTGGCTTCTGTCAGAGTGTAAATAAACCGACTCATCGTCTGAACCACACTCTTGATCTCGTTCTCTCATATGGCATTGAACTTGCTCATCTAATAGTCTATCCACAGAATCCTCTTCTGTCTGACCTTTTTTTAATAACCTTTGAGTTCATATTACTGGACTATAAGCCTTTTTGTAAACTCCTACAGCAGATGTTTATCTGACAGTGCTGTAGCCAAATTCAAGGAAGTGATTCCTTCAGTATTGAATTCAATGCCATGTCTCAATGTAGCAGAGGACTTGTCTGCTTCCTTTATTACTTTCAAAAAATACATATAATAACATTTCTTCTCCTTCAAAATATTTTAAGTATTTTAAAAATAATTTTAAAAATCAGTAAAAAAAAAATGAATTACAGAAAAAGTTACTTCCCAAATTAATAGATTACTTTTACAAATCAAAATATATTAACAATAATAAAATATTATATTATATTGATATTATATTATAATAAAAATATTTTTAAAAAATACTTTTTTTACTTTAATAGATTACTTTCAAAAGTAATCCATTGCTTTCAAAAGTAATAGATCAATTTCAGAGTAATAGATTACTTTTCAAAAGTAATAGATTACTTTCAAAAAATACTACTAATTGGGAATTGGGACAAACGGTCAAATCTGACGGAGCGCCACACCCACATTCTTTCAGCAAAATTCATAATTTTGATAACTTTAACTCAGGAAGTCTATATGACTTTGGACGGGCCCTGAACCAACAGCTCAGGTTGTTAGAGTGCTCCTTAGAAGTTCTGAAGTCATGGGTTCGAAACCCGTGAGATGTTGGTCTCTTTTGAGGTGTCTGTCCAAATGAAGGGGTGAGAACTGATAGAGTTTATTCCGCTGTTTGCAAGCCACCTGGACGGAGACAGACTGACGATCAAAAGACTGTTATCTATCTCCACTTATGAAGATGAATGTTCATCATTGGTACCTTCACAGAGGGTGTGTGGATAGTTCAGTGGTTAATGCTGCTGACTTTCACCTAGGAGATCCGGGTTCGAATCCAGTGTGGAGGTGATGATGCGACACGTGGGTGCTTTTTGACTGTTATCTCCACTTGTGAAAATCTACGTACTAGTTCAGAGTGAAGTGTGAACTATTATCAACTTGTTCGTGGACGCCCACAGCATCAAGCATCTTACTACAAGGAGCATGAGTGATGTATGAGGAGAAGCATGAGTATGGCAAAAAAAAGTCATATTATAGTATGGCAAAAAAGTCATAGTATAGTATGGCAAAAAAAGTCAATATAGTATGGCAAAAAGTCAGTTTAGTATGGTTAAAAAAACTCAGTGTGTAAAAAACGTCATAGTATAGTATGGCTAAAAAAGTCATAGTATAGTATGGTAAAAAAAACTCATAGTATGGTTAAAAAAAAAAAGTCATAGTATAGTATGTCAAAAAATGTCATAGTATAGTATGCCCCAAGAAAGTCATACTATAGTATGGCAAAAAAAGTCATAGTATAGTATGGCAAAAAAAGTCATAGTATAGTCTGGCAAAAAATGTCACTGTATAGTATGGCAAAAAAAGTCAGTATATTATGCCAAAAAAAGTCATAGTATAGTATGGCAAAAAAAAGTCATAGTATAGTATGGCAAAAAGTCATAGTATAGTATGCCAAAAAAAGTCATAGTATAGTATGGTAAAAAAAAAGTCATAGTTTAGTATGGTAAAAAAAGTCATAGTATGTTAAAAAAAAGTCATTGTATAGTATGCCCAAAAAAAGTCATAGTATAGTATGGTAAAAAAAAGTCGTAGTTTAGTATGGTAAAAAAAACTCATAGTATGTTAAAAAAAAGTCATAGTATAGTATGCCCAAAAAAAGTCATAGTATAGTATGGCAAAAAAAAGTCAGTATATTATGCCAAAAAAAGTCATAGTATAGTCTGCCCAAAAAAAGTCATAGTATAGTATGCCCCAAAAAAGTCATAGTATAGTATGGCAAAAAATGTCATAGTATAGTATGCCCCAAAAAAGTCATAGTATAGTATGGCAAAAAAAGTCATAGTATAGTATGCCCAAAAAAAGTCATAGTATAGTATGTTAAAAAAAAGTCATAGTATAGTATGGCAAAAAAAAGTCATAGTATAGTATGGCAAAAAAAAGTCAGTATAGTAAAACAAATCATAGTATAGTATGGCAAAAAAAAGTCATAGTATAGTATGGCAAAAAAGTCAGTATATAATGCCAAAAAAAAGTCATTGTTTAGTATGGCAAAAAATGTCATAGTATAGCGGGCATCACGGATTAGCGGACTCTTTTGGGGCATACTATACTATGACTTTTTTTGGGCAGACTATACTGACTTTTTTTTGGCATAATATACTGATTTTTTTGCCATACTATACTATGATTTTTTTTACTATATTATACTATGACTTTTTTGGCATACTATACTATGACTTTTTTTTAACATACTGTTTTTTTTTACCATACTGAACTATGACTTTTTTTTTTTACCATACTATGCTATGACTTTTTTTGGGCATACTATACTATGACTTTTTTTTTTACCATTTACCATAAATTTGCCTGTTGGCTTAATTTGTTCCGAGACCGTGGCATTGATTCAAAGTGGGAACTACTTTTATTTATGATAAGAGATTGAATATGTGTCTAATATCTCGCAACTTAAGTAAAAACTTAAACAATTAGTTACTTTTTAAAAATGTGGCCATGACCTTCGCTCGGACCTTCTACTTGTAAATGTAATAACCGGACCTTGGGGACTTTTAATTGAATACCCCTGCTCTAAAATCAAACCAGTGAAACAGAGTGGATGACTCACATGTGAAATATTCACAACACTTAAAAAATAATTTGGACCAAGCTAGCTCGCTTCCAGCCAGCTAGCTTGACTTACCTGTGACTCACCTGTTCGTTGTTCCCTCGATGCTCGTCCGTGTTGAAATCGGAGAAATTTGACGGAAATTCACGACGAGAAATGAACGCAACGCAACGCAAGGGTTTGTTTGGTTTGTTTGGTTTTTGAGTTTTTGAGTTTCAGTTTTAGGTTTGTGTTTGAGTTTTTGCATACCTCAGGTTGAGCCGGGGTTCGATCCCACGTCTCCACGTTGGCGGTCGGCGTCCTTCCCCACTGGACCATCTTCAGTACTGATGAAGCAGAAGAACCAGGATCAGACTGAGGGGAGGAATCATGCTGAAGATTCTCCTCCATCAGTCCTGATAGAGCTGCTGAAGAACATTTCTGTTCTTCACTTTGTCTGTCTCATCATGGAGAAGGAAAACGACGTCTCCATGTCCTTTGGACCACATGGTCCACTGAAGCTGCTCCTCATGGCCTCCTGCAACTTCACTGCTCCTCATGGCCTCCTGCAGCTTCACTGGTCCAGTGGGTTAAGCACATGGCACCAACTTCCTTTTTAATCCAGAAGTCATGAGTTCAAATCCCGCTCAGAGCTGCACTGAGCAGAAGTGAAGGTGATGCAGCGTCCACTCTGTTTTCTGTATTCACGTTTGGTCGTGTTCCTCAGATCAACCTGAGCGGACAGAAGACGAAGGCAAACAAAAATAAAAGTAGGTTTGGTCATGTGATCGTCACATGACGTCTGCTGTCAGGATGTTTCCTGAATTCTCCTTCAGGGCTCAAGACAAAAAGTTTCACCGTCCTCCTGATCCACATTCAGCCGAGAACACGCTTCATCAGTCAAACTCTTCATGCACACCAGGAGAAGTGGCAGATTTACTATTTTTATCCGGGTGGAGCTGGAGGAGCTGGAGGAGCTGGTGGAGCTGGAGGAGCTGGAGGAGCTGGTGGAGCTGGAGGAGCTGGTGGAGCTGGAGGAGCTGGTGGAGCTGGTGGAGCTGTCGGAGTGCAGCGAAGGCTTCAGGTTTGAGCTCCTGATGTTTGTGAACAGAGGCAGCACTGATGAACCAAACAGCCCGTCACACAGTCTGAACCGAGACTGAACCAGGTCTGAACCGAGAATGAACCCGCTCAGATCAGGTGTAAATGGACCGGGCTGAACTACAGGACTCTTCTGTGCACTCTTTGTACTGTGACTGACCTGGCCACTGCAGTACCAGTTTTAACCACAAGGTGTCAGCCTCTACCTTCTTTTGGACAGTGTTCCAGCAGTGTGGAAGTTTGGGGGAGGAGGAGGAGGAGAGGGAGGAGGAGGAGGAAGAGTCCATTATTCAGAGGACAGAAACATGTGAACTGTTTGTCCACAGACACATCATGATCAGGTGTGGCACTCAGAGACGTCCTGTCTTAAACTAAAACTTAAAGAATTAGTCACTTTTTAAAAATGTGGCCATGACCTTCGCTCGGACCTTCTACTTGGGCAAAATGTAATAACCGGACCTTGGGGACTTTTAATTGAATACCCCTGTAGTATAGTGTGCCCCAAAAAAGTCATAGTATAGTATGCCAAAAAGTCATAGTTTAGTATGGTTAAAAAAACTCATGATGTGTAAAAAAAAGTCTTACTATAATATGGCAAAAAAGTCAGTATATAATGCCAAAAAAAAAAAATAGTATAGTATGTCAAAAAATGTCATAGTATGTTATGCCCCAAAAAAGTCATAGTATAGTATGTCAAAAAATGTCATAGTATAGTCTGGCAAAAAATGTCACTGTATAGTATGGCAAAAAAAGTCAGTATATTATGCCAAAAAAAAGTCATAGTATAGTATGGCAAAAAAAGTCATAGTATAGTATGCCAAAAAAAGTCTTTGTATAGTATAAAAAAAAAAAATCATAGTATAGTATGGCAAAAAAAGTCATAGTATAGTATGGCAAAAAAAGTCATAGTATAGTATGCCCCAAAAAAGTCATAGTATAGTATGGCAAAAAATGTCATAGTATAGTATGCCCCAAAAAAGTCATAGTATAGTATGGCAAAAAAAATCATAGTATAGTATGCCCAAAAAAAGTCATAGTATAGTATGGTAAAAAAAAAAGTCATAGTTTAGTATGGTAAAAAAAAACTCATAGTATGTTAAAAAAAAAAGTCATAGTATAGTATGGCAAAAAGTCATAATATAGTATGCCCAAAAAAAGTCATAGTACAGTATAGCAAAGAAAAGTCATAGTATAGTATGGCAAAAAAATCATAGTATAGTATGGCAAAAAAAGTCAGTATATAATGCCAAAAAAAGTCATAGTATAGTATGGCAAAAAATGTCATAGTATAGTATGCCAAAAAAAGTCATAGTATAGTATGGCAAAAAATGTCATAGTATAGTATGCCAAAAAGTCATAGTTTAGTATGGTTAAAAAAACTCGTGTAAAATAAAAGTCATAGTATAATATGGCAAAAAAAAAGTCAGTATATAATGCCAAAAAAAGTCATAGTATAGTATGTCAAAAAATGTCATAGTATAGTATGCCCCAAAAAAGTCATAGTATAGTATGGCAAAAAAAGTCATAGTATAGTATGGCAAAAAAAGTCATAGTATAGTCTGGCAAAAAATGTCACTGTATAGTATGGCAAAAAAAGTCGTAGTATAGTATGGCAAAAAGTCATAGTATAGTATGCCAAAAAAAGTCTTAGTATAGTATAAAAAAAAAATCATAGTATAGTATGGCAAAAAAAAGTCATAGTATAGTATGGCTAAAAAAGTCATAGCATAGTATGGCAAAAAGTCATAGTTTAGTATGGTTAAAAAAACTCAATGTGTAAAAAAAAGTCAGTATAGTATGGCAAAAAAAGTCAGTATATAATGCCAAAAAAAAGTTATAGTATAGTATGGCAAAAAAATGTCATAGTATAGTATGCCCCAAAAAGTCATAGTATAGTATGGCAAAAAGTCATAGTATAGTATGGCAAAAAAAAATCATAGTATAGTATGCCCAAAAAAAGTCATAGTATAGTATGCCCAAAAAAAGTCATAGTATAGTATGGCAAAAAATGTCATAGTATAGTATGCCCCAAAAAAGTCATAGTTCAGTATGGTAAAAAAAAAAACTCAGTATGTCAAAAAAAAGTCATAGTATAGTATGGCAAAAAGTCATAGTATAGTATGGGAAAAAATGTCATAGTATAGTATGACCCAAAAAAGTCATAGTATAGTATGGCAAAAAAAGTCATAGTATAGTATGCCCAAAAAAAGTCATAGTATAGTATGGTAAAAAAAAAGTAATAGTATAGTATGGCAAAAAAAAAGTCATAGTATAGTATGCCAAAAAGTCATAGTTTAGTATGGTTAAAAAAAAAACTCAGTATGTAAAAAAAGTCATAGTATAGTATGGCAAAAAAGTCAGTATATTATGCCAAAAAAAAAGCCATAGTATAGTATGCCAAAAAAAGGTCATAGTATAGTATGGCAAAAAAAGTCAGTTTAGTATGGTTAAAAAAACTCAATGTGTAAAAAAAAGTCAGTATAGTATGGCAAAAAAAGTATATAATGCCAAAAAAAAGTTATAGTATAGTATGGCAAAAAATGTCATAGTATAGTATGCCCCAAAAAAGTCATAGTATAGTATGGCAAAAAAAAATCATAGTATAGTATGCCCAAAAAAAGTCATAGTATAGTATGCCCAAAAAAAGTCATAGTATAGTATGGCAAAAAAAGTCAGTATATCATGCCAAAAAAAGGTCATAGTATAGTATGCCAAAAAAAAGTCATGGTATAGTATGGCAAAAAAAAGTCATAGTATAGTATGGCAAAAAAAAGTCATAGTATAGTATGGCAAAAAGTCAGTGTCGTATGGCAAAAAAAGTCAGTATATTATGCCAAATAAAAAGTCATAGTATAGTATGGCAAAAAATGTCAGTATAGTATGCCCCAAAAAAGTCATGGTATAGTAGGGCAAAAAAAAGTCATAGTATAGTATGACCCAAAAAAGTCATAGTATAGTATGGCAAAAAAAGTCATAGTATAGTATGGTAAAAAAAAAGTCATAGTATAGTATGGCAAAAAAAAAGTCATAGTATAGTATGCCAAAAAGTCATAGTTTAGTATGGTTAAAAAAAAAACTCAGTATGTAAAAAAAGTCATAGTATAGTATGGCAAAAAAGTCAGTATATTATGCCAAAAAAAAAGCCATAGTATAGTATGCCAAAAAAAGGTCATAGTATAGTATGGCAAAAAAAGTCATAGTATAGTATGCCCAAAAAAAGTCATGGTATAGTATGGCAAAAAAAAGTCATAGTATAGTATGCCCAAAAAAAGTCATAGTATAGTATGGCAACAAAAAGTCATAGTATAGTATGGCAAAAAGTCATAGTATCGTATGGCAAAAAAGTCAGTATATAATGCCAAAAAAAAGTCATAGTAAGTCTGGCAAAAAATGTCATAGTATAGTATGCCCCAAAAAAGTCATAGTATAGTATGGCCAAAAAAATCATAGTATAGTATTGCCCAAAAAAAGTCATAGTATAGTATGGTAAAAAAAAAGTCATAGTTTAGTATGGTAAAACAAGTCATAGTATAGTATGGCAAAAAAAAGTCATAGTATAGTATGGCAAAAAAAGTCATAGTATAGTATGGCTAAAAAAGTCATAGCATAGTATGGCACAAAGTCATAGTTTAGTATGGTTAAAAAAAACTCAATGTGTAAAAAAAGTCAGTATAGTATGGCAAAAAATAGTCATAGTATAGTATGCCAAAAAATGTCATGGTATAGTATGGCAAAAAAAAGTCATAGTATAGTATGGCAAAAAAAGTCATAGTATAGTATGGCAAAAGTCAGTGTCGTATGGCAAAAACAAGTCAGTACATTATGCCAAATAAAAAGTCATAGTATAGTATGCAAAAATGTCAGTATAGTATGCCCCAAAAAAGTCATGGTATAGTATGGCAAAAAAAAGTCATAGTATAGTATGCCCAAAAAAAGTCATAGTATAGTATGGCAAACAAAAAGTCATAGTATAGTATGGCAAAAAGTCATAGTATCGTATGGCAAAAAAAGTCAGTATATAATGCCAAAAAAAAGTCATAGTAAAGTATGGCAAAAAATGTCATAGTCCCAAAAAAGTCATAGTATAGTATGGCAAAAAAAATCATAGTATAGTATGCCCAAAAGAAGTCATAGTATAGTATGGTAAAAAAAAGTCATAGTTTAGTATGCTTAAAAAAACAGTGTGTAAAAAAAGTCATAGTATAGTATGGCAAAAAAAAGTCATAGTTTAGTATGGTAAAAAAAAAAACTCATAGTATGTTAAAAAAAAAGTCATATGTATGTGTGAACTATTATCAACTTGTTCGTGGACGCCCGCAGCATCAAGCATCTTACTACAGGGAGCATGAATGATGTATAAGGAGAAGCATGGTGATGTATGAGGAGAGCGTCAGAAGAGAAGGAGAGTAAACCTGCCAACTGAACGCTACAAAGTGAGCTAGTTGTACCGGTCCACACTGGATTCGAACCCGGATCTCCCAGGTGAAAGTCAGCAGCATTATCCAGTGCGCCACACAGCCTCTGTGAAACTACCAATGATGAACATTCATCTTCATAGGTGGAGATAGATAACAGTCAAAAAGGCTTTAAGGAACTTGCCTAAGGGTCCACACTGGATTCGAACCCGGATCTCCTAGGTGAAAGTCAGCAGCATTAACCACTGAGCTAAGTCATGAAGTAAGCTGGTCACATTAACATACTAACATACTATACTATGACTTTTTTTAACCATACTAAACTATGACTTTTTTGCCATACTATACTATGACTTTTTTTACCATGTTAAACTATGACATAAGTCATAGTATAGTATGGCAAAAAGTCAGTATAGTATGGCAAAAAGTCATAGTTTAGTATGGCAAAAAATGTCATAGTATAGTATGCCCCCAAAAAAGTCATAGTATAGTATGGTAAAAAAAAGTCATAGTATAGTATGGCAAAAAAAAATTAATAGTATAGTATGCCAAAAAAGTCATAGTATAGTATGCCAAAAAAAAGTCATAGTATAGTATGCCAAAAAGTCATAGTTTAGTATGGTTAAAAAAAACTCAGTATGTAAAAAAGTCATAGTATAGTATGGCAAAAAGTCAGTATATTATGCCAAAAAAAAAGCCATAGTATAGTATGCCAAAAAAAAGTCATGGTTATAGTATGGCAAAAAAGTCATAGTATAATATGCCCAAAATAGTCAGTATAGTATGGCAAAAAAAGTCATAGTTTAGTATGGTTAAAAAACTTGTGTAAAAAGTCATAGTATAGTATGGCAAAAAAAAGTCAGTATATAATGCCAAAAAAAGTCATAGTATAGTATGGCAAAAACTGTCATAGTATCATATGCCCGAAAAATAGTCATAGTATAGTATGGCAAAAAAAGTCATAGCATAGTATGCCCAAAAAAAATTCATAGTATAGTATGGTAAAAAAAATCATAGTTTAGTATGGTTAAAAAAACTCAGTGTGTTAAAAAAAAAGTCATAGTATGGTATGGCAAACAAAGTCATAGTATAGTATGGCAAAAAAAAGTCAGTATAGTATGCCAAAAAAAAGTCATAGTATAGTATGCCAAAAAAAAGTCATAGTATAGTATGGCAAAAAAGTCATAGTATAGTATGCCCAAAAAAAGTCATAGTATAGTATGGCTAAAAAGTCATAGCATAGTATGGCAAAAAGTCATAGTTTAGTATGGTTTAAAAAAACTCAATGTGTAAAAAAAAGTCAGTATAGTATGGACAAAAAAGTCAGTATATAATGCCAAAAAAAGTTATAGTATAGTATGGCAAAAATGTCATAGTATAGTATGCCCCAAAAAAGTCATAGTATAGTATGGCAAAAAGTCATAGTATAGTATGGCAAAAAAAATCATAGTATAGTATGCCCAAAAAAAGTCATAGTATAGTATGCCCAAAAAAAGTCATAGTATAGTATGGCAAAAAAAGTCAGTATATCATGCCAAAAAAAGGTCATAGTATAGTATGCCAAAAAAAGTCATGGTATAGTATGGCAAAAAAAAGTCATAGTATAGTATGGCAAAAAAGTCATAGTATAGTATGGCAAAAAGTCAGTGTCGTATGGCAAAAAAAGTCACGTATATTATGCCAAATAAAAAGTCATAGTATAGTATGGCAAAAAATGTCAGTATAGTATGCCCCAAAAAAGTCATGGTATAGTATGGCAAAAAAAGTCATAGTATAGTATGCCCAAAAAAGTCATTGTAT
Source organism: Nibea albiflora (assembly GCA_014281875.1). Taxonomy (NCBI): domain Eukaryota; kingdom Metazoa; phylum Chordata; class Actinopteri; family Sciaenidae; genus Nibea; species Nibea albiflora. The sequence continues at coordinate 262,927 of CM024807.1, forward strand.
AGTATGGTAAAAAAAAAAAAGTCATAGTTTAGTATGGTAAAAAAAATCATAGTTTAGTATGGTAAAAAAACTCAGTGTGTTAAAAAAAAGTCATAGTATAATATGGCAAACAAAGTCATAGTATAGTATGGCAAAAAAAAGTCAGTATAGTATGCCAAAAAAAAAGTCATAGTATAGTATGCCCACAAAAAAGTCATAGTATAGTTATGGCAAAAAAAGTCATAGTATAGTATGCCCAAAAAAAGTCATAGTATAGTATGGCAAAAAAAATCATAGTATAGTATGCCCAAAAAAAGTCATAGTATAGTATGGTAAAAAAAGTCATAGTATAGTATGGCCAAAAAAAGTCATAGTATAGTATGGCCAAAAAAAGTCATAGTATAGTATGGCCAAAAAAAGTCATAGTATAGTATGGCTAAAAAAGTCATAGCCATAGTATGGCAAAAAGTCATAGTTTAGTATGGTTAAAAAACTCAATGTGTTAAAAAAAAGTCAGTATAGTATGGCAAAAAATAGTCATAGTATAGTATGCAAAAAATGTCATGGTATAGTATGGCAAAAAAAAGTCATAGTATAGTATGGCAAAAAAAGTCATAGTATAGTATGGCAAAAAGTCAGTGTCGTATGGCAAAAAAGTCCAGTACACTATGCCAAATAAAAGTCATAGTATAGTATGGCAAAAAATGTCAGTATAGTATGCCCCAAAAAAAGTCATGGTATAGTATGGCAAAAAAAAGTCATAGTATAGTACTGCCCAAAAAAAGTCATAGTATAGTATGGCAAACAAAAAAGTCATAGTATAGTATGGCAAAAAGTCATAGTCTCGTATATGGCAAAAAAAGTCAGTATATAATGCCAAAAAAAAGTCATAGTAAAGAATGGCAAAAAATGTCATAGTCCCAAAAAAGTCATAGTATAGTATGGCAAAAAAAATCATAGTATAGTATGCCCAAAAGAAGTCATAGTATAGTATGGTAAAAAAAGTCTATAGTTTAGTATGCTTAAAAAAACAGTGTGTAAAAAAGTCATAGTATAGTATGGCAAAAAAAAGTCATAGTTTAGTATGGTAAAAAAAAAAACTCATAGTATGTTAAAAAAAAGTCATATGTATGTGTGAACTATTATCAACTTGTTCGTGGACGCCCGCAGCATCAAGCATCTTACTACAGGGAGCATGAATGATGTATAAGGAGAAGCATGGTGATGTATGAGGAGAGCGTCAGAAGAGAAGGAGAGTAAACCTGCCAACTGAACGCTACAAAGTGAGCTAGTTGTACCGGTCCACACTGGATTCGAACCCGGATCTCCCAGGTGAAAGTCAGCAGCATTATCCAGTGCGCCACACAGCCTCTGTGAAACTACCAATGATGAACATTCATCTTCATAGGTGGAGATAGATAACAGTCAAAAAGCACCCCACGTGTCGCATCATGAAGTAGGCTGGTAGGCTTTAAGGAACTTGCCTAAGGGTCCACACTGGATTCGAACCCGGATCTCCTAGGTGAAAGTCAGCAGCATTAACCACTGAGCTAAGTCATGAAGTAAGCTGGTCGCATTAACTACTAACATACTATACTATGACTTTTTTAACCATACTAAACTATAACTTTTTTGCCATACTATACTATGACTTTTTTACCATGTTAAACTATGACATAAGTCATAGTATAGTATGCAAAAAGTCAGTATAGTATGGCAAAAAGTCATAGTTTAGTATGGCAAAAAATGTCATAGTATAGTATGCCCCAAAAAAGTCATAGTATAGTATGGTAAAAAAAGTCATAGTATAGTATGGCAAAAAAAATTAATAGTATAGTATGCCAAAAAAAGTCATAGTATAGTATGCCAAAAAAAGTCATAGTATAGTATGCCAAAAAGTCATAGTTTAGTATGGTTAAAAAAAAACTCAGTATGTAAAAAAAGTCATAGTATAGTATGGCAAAAAAGTCAGTATATTATGCCAAAAAAAAGCCATAGTATAGTATGCCAAAAAAAAAGTCATGGTATAGTATGGCAAAAAGTCATAGTATAATATGCCCAAAATAGTCAGTATAGTATGGCAAAAAAAGTCATAGTTTAGTATGGTTAAAAAAACTTGTGTAAAAAGTCATAGTATAGTATGGCAAAAAAAAGTCAGTATATAATGCCAAAAAAAGTCATAGTATAGTATGGCAAAAACTGTCATAGTATCGTATGCCCGAAAAAAGTCATAGTATAGTATGGCAAAAAAAAGTCATAGCATAGTATGCCCAAAAAAAATTCATAGTATAGTATGGTAAAAAAAAAATCATAGTTTAGTATGGTAAAAAAACTCAGTGTGTTAAAAAAAGTCATAGTATGGTATGGCAAACAAAGTCATAGTATAGTATGGCAAAAAAAAGTCAGTATAGTATGCAAAAAAAAAGTCATAGTATAGTATGCCAAAAAAAAGTCATAGTATAGTATGGCAAAAAAAGTCATAGTATAGTATGCCCAAAAAAAGTCATAGTATAGTATGGCTAAAAAAGTCATAGCATAGTATGGCAAAAAGTCATAGTTTAGTATGGTTAAAAAAACTCAATGTTGTAAAAAAAAGTCAGTATAGTATGGCAAAAAAGTCATTATATAATGCCAAAAAAAAGTTATAGTATAGTATGGCAAAAAATGTCATAGTATAGTATGCCCCAAAAAAGGTCATAGTATAGTATGCAAAAAGTCATAGTATAGTATGGCAAAAAAAAAATCATAGTATAGTATGCCCAAAAAAAGTCATAGTATAGTATGCCCAAAAAAAAGTCATAGTAATAGTATAGCAAAAAAAGTCAGTATATCATGCCAAAAAAAGGTCATAGTATAGTAATGCCAAAAAAAAAGTCATGGTATAGTAATGGCAAAAAAAAGTCATAGTATAGTATGGCAAAAAAAAGTCATAGTAATAGTATGGCAAAAAGTCAGTGTCGTATGGCAAAAAAAGTCAGTATATTATGCCAAATAAAAAGTCATACTATAGTATGGCAAAAAATGTCAGTAATAGTATGCCCCAAAAAGTCATGGTATAGTATGGCAAAAAAAAAGTCATAGTATAGTATGCCCAAAAAAAGTCATTGTATAGTATGGTCAAAAAAAAAAAGTCATAGTTTAGTATGGTAAAAAAAAAATCATAGTTTAGTATGGTAAAAAAACTCAGTGTGTTAAAAAAAAGATCATAGTATATAGGGCAAAACCAAGTCATAGTTTAGTATGGCAAAAAAAGTCATAGTATAGTATGCCCAAAAAAAGTCATAGTATAGTTGGTAAAAAAAATTCATAGTATAGATGGCAAAAAAAAATTAATAGTATAGTAATGCCAAAAAAAGTCATAGTATAGTATGCCCCAAAAAGTCATAGTATAGTATGCCCAAAAAAAGTCATAGTATAGTATGATGCAAAAAAGTCATAGTTTAGTATGGTTAAAAAAAACTCAGTATGTAAAAAAAGTCATAGTATAGTAAATGGCAAAAAGTCAGTATATATGCCAAAAAAAAAGCCATAGTATAGTATGCCAAAAAAGGGTCATAGTATAGTATGGCAAAAAAAGTCATAGTTTAGTATGATTAAAAAAACTCATGTGTAAAAAAAAAAGTCAGTATAGTATGGCAAAAAAAGTCAGTATATAATGCCAAAAAAAAGTTATGAGTATAGTATGGCAAAAAATGTCATAGTATAGTATGCCCCAAAAAAGTCATAGTAGAGTATGGCAAAAAGTCATAGTATAGTATGGCAAAAAAAAAATCATAGTATAGTATGCCCAAAAAAAGTCATAGTATAGTAAGGCCCAAAAAAAGTCATAGTATAGTAATGGCAAAAAAAGTCAGTATATCATGCCCAAAAAAAGGTCATAGTATAGTATGCCAAAAAAAAGTCATGGTATAGTATGGCAAAAAAAGTCATAGTATAGTATGGCAAAAAAGTCATAGTATAGTATGGCAAAAGTCAGTGGTCGTATGGCAAAAAAAAAGTCAGTATATTATGCCAAATAAAAAGTCATAGTATAGGTATGGCAAAAAAATGTCAGTATAGGTATGCCCCAAAAAAGTCATGGTATAGTATGGCAAAAAAGTCATAGTATAGTATGCCAAAAAAAGTCATTGTATAGTATGGTAAAAAAAAAAAGTCATAGTTTAGTATGGTAAAAAAAAATCATAGTTTAGTATGGTAAAAAACTCAGGTGTTTAAAAAAAGTCATAGTATAATATGGCAAACAAAGTCATAGTATAGTATGGCAAAAAAAGTCAGTATAGTATGCCAAAAAAAAAGTCATAGTATAGTATGCCAAAAAAAAAAGTCATGTATGTATGGCAAAAAAAGTCATAGTATAGTATGCCCAAAAAAGTCATAGTATAGTATGGCTAAAAAAGTCATAGTATAGTATGGCAAAAAAAGTCATAGTATAGTATGGCAAAAAGTCAGTGTCGTAATGGCAAAAAAAGATCAGGTACATTATGCCAAATAAAAAGTCATAGTATAGTATGGCAAAAAATGTCAGTATATATGCCCCAAAAAAGTCATGGTATAGTATGGCAAAAAAAAGTCATAGTATAGTATGCCCAAAAAAAGTCATAGTATAGTATGGCAAACAAAAAGTCATAGTATAGTATGGCAAAAAGTCATAGTATCGTATGGCAAAAAAAGTCAGTATATAATGCCAAAAAAAAGTCATAGTAAAGTATGGCAAAAAATGTCATAGTATAGTATGCCCCAAAAAAGTCATAGTATAGTATGGCAAAAAAAATCATAGTATAGTATGCCCAAAAAAAGTCATAGTATAGTATGGTAAAAAAAAAAAAGTCATAGTTTAGTATGGTAAAAAAAAAGTCATAGTATAGTATGGCAAAAAAAGTCATAGTATAGTATGGCCAAAAAAAGTCATAGTATAGTATGGCTAAAAAAGTCATAGCATAGTATGGCAAAAAGTCATAGTTTAGTATGGTTAAAAAAAACTCAATGTGTAAAAAAAAGTCAGTATAGTATGGCAAAAAAAGTCAGTATATAATGCCAAAAAAAAGTTATAGTATAGTATGGCAAAAAATGTCATAATATAGTATGCCCCAAAAAAGTCATAGTATAGTATGGCAAAAAGTCATAGTATAGTATGGCAAAAAAAAATCATAGTATAGTATGCCCAAAAAAAGTCATAGTATAGTATGCCCAAAAAAAGTCATAGTATAGTATGGCAAAAAAAGTCAGTATATCATGCCAAAAAAAAGTCATGGTATAGTATGGCAAAAAAAAGTCATAGTATAGTATGGCAAAAAGAGTCATAGTATAGTATGGCAAAAAGTCAGTGTCGTATGGCAAAAAAAGTCAGTATATTATGCCAAATAAAAAGTCATAGTATAGTCTGGCAAAAAAATGTCAGTATAGTATGCCCCAAAAAAGTCATGGTATAGTAATGGCAAAAAAAAGTCATAGTATAGTATGCCCAAAAAAAGTCATTGTATAGTATGGTAAAAAAAAAAAAAGTCATAGTTTAGTATGGTAAAAAAAATCATAGTTTAGTATGGTAAAAAAACTCAGTGTGTTAAAAAAAGTCATAGTATAATATGGCAAACAAAGTCATAGTATAGTATGGCAAAAAAAAAGTCAGTATAGTATGCCAAAAAAAAAGTCATAGTATAGTATGCCAAAAAAAAGTCATAGTATAGTATGGCAAAAAAAGTCATAGTATAGTATGCCCAAAAAAAAGTCATAGTATAGTATGGCAAAAAAAATCATAGTATAGTATGCCCAAAAAAAGTCATAGTATAGTATGTAAAAAAAAAAGTCATAGTTAGTATGGTAAAAAAAGTCATAGTATAGTATGGCAAAAAAAGTCATAGTATAGTATGGCCAAAAAAAGTCATAGTATAGTATGGCTAAAAAAGTCATAGCATAGTATGGCAAAAAGTCATAGTTTAGTATGGTTAAAAAAAACTCATGTGTAAAAAAAAGTCAGTATAGTATGGCAAAAAATAGTCATAGTATAGTATGCCAAAAAAATGTCATGGTATAGTATGGCAAAAAAAAGTCATAGTATAGTATGGGCAAAAAAAAGTCATAGTATAGTATGGCAAAAAGTCAGTGTCGTATGGCAAAAAAGTCAGTACATTATGCCAAATAAAAAGTCATAGTATAGTATGGCAAAAAAATGTCAGTATAGTATGGCCCCAAAAAAGTCATGGTATAGTATGGCAAAAAAAAGTCATAGTATAGTATGCCCAAAAAAAGTCATAGTATAGTATGGCAAACAAAAAGTCATAGTATAGTATGGCAAAAAGTCATAGTATCGTATGGCAAAAAGTCATAGTTTAGTATGGTTAAAAAAACTCAATGTGTAAAAAAAAAGTCAGTATAGTATGGCAAAAAATAGTCATGGTATAGTATGGCAAAAAAAAGTCATAGTATAGTATGGCAAAAAAAGTCATAGTATAGTATGGCAAAAAGTCAGTGTCGTATGGCAAAAAAAGTCAGTACATTATGCCAAATAAAAAGTCATAGTATAGTATGGCAAAAAATGTCAGTATAGTATGCCCCAAAAAAGTCATGGTATAGTATGGCAAAAAAGTCATAGTATAGTATGCCCAAAAAAAGTCATAGTATAGTATGGCAAACAAAAAGTCATAGTATAGTATGGCAAAAAGTCATAGTATCGTATGGCAAACAAAGTCAGTATATATGCCAAAAAAAGTCATAGTAAAGTATGGCAAAAAATGTCATAGTCCCAAAAAGTCATAGTATAGTATGGCAAAAAAAATCATAGTATAGTATGCCCAAAAGAAGTCATAGTATAGTATGGTAAAAAAAAGTCATAGTTTAGTATGCTTAAAAAAACAGTGTGTTAAAAAAAAGTCATAGTATAGTATGGGCAAAAAAAAGTCATAGTTTAGTATGGTAACAAAAAAAAACTCATAGTATGTTAAAAAAAAAGTCATATGTATGTGTGAACTATTATCAACTTGTTCGTGGACGCCCGCAGCATCAAGCATCTTACTACAGGGAGCATGAATGATGTATAAGGAGAAGCATGGTGATGTATAGGAGAGCGTCAGAAGAGAAGGAGAGTAAACCTGCCAACTGAACGCTACAAAGTGAGCTAGTTGTACCGGTCCACACTGGATTCGAACCCGGATCTCCCAGGTGAAAGTCAGCAGCATTATCCGTGCGCCACACAGCCTCTGTGAAACTACCAATGATGAACATTCATCTTCATAGGTGGAGATAGATAACAGTCAAAAAAGGCTTTAAGGAACTTGCCTAAGGGTCCACACTGGATTCGAACCCGGATCTCCTAGGTGAAAGTCAGCAGCATTAACCACTGAGCTAAGTCATGAAGTAAGCTGGTCACATTAACATACTAACATACTATACTATGACTTTTTTTAACCATACTAAACTATGACTTTTTTGCCATACTATACTATGACTTTTTTACCATGTTAAACTATGACATAAGTCATAGTATAGTATGGCAAAAAGTCAGTATAGTATGGCAAAAAGTCATAGTTTAGTATGGCAAAAAATGTCATAGTAGTATGCCCCAAAAAAGTCATAGTATAGTATGGTAAAAAAAAAGTCATAGTATAGTATGGCAAAAAAAAATTAATAGTATAGTATGCCAAAAAAAAGTCATAGTATAGTATGCCAAAAAAAAGTCATAGTATAGTATGCCAAAAAAGTCATAGTTTAGTATGGTTAAAAAAAAAACTCAGTATGTAAAAAAAGTCATAGTATAGTATGGCAAAAAGTCAGTATATTATGCCAAAAAAAAAAGCCATAGTATAGTATGCCAAAAACAAAAGTCATGGTATAGTATGGCAAAAAAGTCATAGTATAATATGCCCAAAATAGTCAGTATAGTATGGCAAAAAAAGTCATAGTTAGTATGGTTAAAAAAACTTGTGTAAAAAGTCATAGTATAGTATGGCAAAAAAAAGTCAGTATATAATGCCAAAAAAAAAGTCATAGTAATAGTATGGCAAAAACTGTCATAGTATCATAGCCCGAAAAAAGTCATAGTATAGTATGGCAAAAAAAGTCATAGCATAGTATGCCCAAAAAAAAATTCATAGTATAGTATGGTAAAAAAAATCATAGTTTTAGTATGGTAAAAAAACTCAGTGTGTTAAAAAAAAGTCATAGTATGGTATGGCAAACAAAGTCATAGTATAGTATGGCAAAAAAAAGTCAGTATAGTATGCCAAAAAAAAAGTCATAGTATAGTATGCCAAAAAAAAGTCATAGTATAGTATGGCAAAAAAAGTCATAGTATAGTATGCCCAAAAAAAGTCATAGTATAGTATGGCTAAAAAAGTCATAGCATAGTATGGCAAAAAGTCATAGTTTAGTATGGTTAAAAAAACTCAATGTGTAAAAAAAAGTCAGTATAGTATGGCAAAAAAAGTCAGTATATAATGCCAAAAAAAAGTTATAGTATAGTATGGCAAAAAATGTCATAGTATAGTATGCCCCAAAAAAAGTCATAGTATAGTATGGCAAAAAAGTCATAGTATAGGATGGCAAAAAAAAATCATAGTATAGTATGCCCAAAAAAAGTCATAGTATAGTATGCCCAAAAAAAGTCATAGTATAGTATGGCAAAAAAAGTCAGTATATCATGCCAAAAAAAGGTCATAGTATAGTATGCCAAAAAAAAAGTCATGGTATAGTATGGCAAAAAAAAGTCATAGTATAGTATGGCAAAAAAAGTCATAGTATAGTATGGCAAAAAGTCAGTGTCGTATGGCAAAAAAAGTCAGTATATTATGCCAATAAAAAGTCATAGTATAGTATGGGCAAAAAATGTCAGTATAGTATGCCCCAAAAAAGTCATGGTATAGTATGGCAAAAAAAAGTCATAGTATAGTATGCCCAAAAAAAGTCATTGTATAGTATGGTAAAAAAAAAAAAGTCATAGTTTAGTATGGTAAAAAAAATCATAGTTTAGTATGGTAAAAAAACTCAGTGTGTTAAAAAAAAGTCATAGTATAATATGGCAAACAAAGTCATAGTATAGTATGGCAAAAAAAAGTCAGTATAGTATGCCAAAAAAAAAGTCATAGTATAGTAATGCCAAAAAAAAGTCATAGTATAGTATGGCAAAAAAGTCATAGTATAGTATGTATGCCCAAAAAAAGTCATAGTATAGTATGGCAAAAAAAATCATAGTATAGTATGCCCAAAAAAAGTCATAGTATAGTATGGTAAAAAAAAAAGTCAGAGTTTAGTATGGTAAAAAAAAGTCATAGTATAGTATGGCAAAAAAAGTCATAGTATAGTATGGCAAAAAGTCAGTGTCGTATGGCAAAAAAAGTCAGTACATTATGCCAAATAAAAAGTCATAGTATAGTATGGCAAAAAATGTCAGTATAGTATGCCCCAAAAAAGTCATGGTATAGTATGGCAAAAAAAGTCATAGTATAGTATGCCCAAAAAAAGTCATAGTATAGTATGGCAAACAAAAAGTCATAGTATAGTATGGCAAAAAAGTCATAGTATCGTATGGCAAAAAAAGTCAGTATATAATGCCAAAAAAAAGTCATAGTAAAGTATGGCAAAAAATGTCATAGTATAGTATGCCCCAAAAAAGTCATAGTATAGTATGGCAAAAAAAATCATAGTATAGTATGCCCAAAAAAAGTCATAGTATAGTATGGTAAAAAAAAAAGTCATAGTTTAGTATGGTAAAAAAAAGTCATAGTATAGTATGGCAAAAAAAGTCATAGTATAGTATGGCCAAAAAAAGTCATAGTATAGTATGGCTTAAAAAAGTCATAGCATAGTATGGCAAAAAGTCATAGTTTAGTATGGTTAAAAAAAACTCAATGTGTAAAAAAAAGTCAGTATAGTATGGCAAAAAAGTCAGTATATAATGCCAAAAAAAAGTTATAGTATAGTATGGCAAAAAAATGTCATAATATAGTATGCCCCAAAAAAGTCATAGTATAGTATGGCAAAAAGTCATAGTATAGTATGGCAAAAAAAAATCATAGTATAGTATGCCCAAAAAAAGTCATAGTATAGTATGCCCAAAAAAAGTCATATTATAGTATGGCAAAAAAAGTCAGTATATCATGCCAAAAAAAAGTCATGGTATAGTATGGCAAAAAAAAGTCATAGTATAGTATGGCAAAAAAAGTCATAGTATAGTATGGCAAAAAGTCAGTGTCGTATGGCAAAAAAAGTCAGTATATTATGCCAATAAAAAGTCATAGTATAGTATGGCAAAAAATGTCAGTATAGTATGCCCCAAAAAAGTCATGGTATAGTATGGCAAAAAAAAGTCATAGTATAGTATGCCCAAAAAAAGTCATTGTATAGTATGGTAAAAAAAAAAAAGTCATAGTTTAGTATGGTAAAAAAAATCATAGTTTAGTATGGTAAAAAAACTCAGTGTGTTAAAAAAAAGTCATAGTATAATATGGCAAACAAAGTCATAGTATAGTATGGCAAAAAAAAGTCAGTATAGTATGCCAAAAAAAAAGTCATAGTATAGTATGCCAAAAAAAAGTCATAGTATAGTATGGCAAAAAAAGTCATAGTATAGTATGCCCAAAAAAAGTCATAGTATAGTATGGCAAAAAAAATCATAGTATAGTATGCCCAAAAAAAGTCATAGTATAGTATGGTAAAAAAAAAAGTCATAGTTTAGTATGGTAAAAAAAAGTCATAGTATAGTATGGCAAAAAAAGTCATAGTATAGTATGGCCAAAAAAAAGTCATAGTATAGTATGGCTAAAAAAGTCATAGCATAGTATGGCAAAAAAGTCATAGTTTAGTATGGTTAAAAAAACTCAATGTGTAAAAAAAAGTCAGTATAGTATGGCAAAAAATAGTCATAGTATAGTAATGCCAAAAAAATGTCATGGTATAGTATGGCAAAAAAAAAGTCATAGTATAGTATGGCAAAAAAAGTCATAGTATAGTATGGCAAAAAGTCAGTGTCGTATGGCAAAAAAAGTCAGTACATTATGCCAAATAAAAAGTCATAGTATAGTATGGCAAAAAATGTCAGTATAGTATGCCCCAAAAAAGTCATGGTATAGTATGGCAAAAAAAAGTCATAGTATAGTATGCCCAAAAAAAGTCATAGTATAGTATGGCAAACAAAAAGTCATAGTATAGTATGGCAAAAAGTCATAGTATCGTATGGCAAAAAGTCATAGTTTAGTATGGTTAAAAAAACTCAATGTGTAAAAAAAAAGTCAGTATAGTATGGCAAAAAATAGTCATAGTATAGTATGCCAAAAAAATGTCATGGTATAGTATGGCAAAAAAAAGTCATAGTATAGTATGGCAAAAAAAGTCATAGTATAGTATGGCAAAAAGTCAGTGTCGTATGGCAAAAAAAGTCAGTACATTATGCCAAATAAAAAGTCATAGTATAGTATGGCAAAAAATGTCAGTATAGTATGCCCCAAAAAAGTCATGGTATAGTATGGCAAAAAAAAAGTCATAGTATAGTATGCCCAAAAAAGTCATAGTATAGTATGGCAAACAAAAAGTCATAGTATAGTATGGCAAAAGTCATAGTATCGTATGGCAAAAAAAGTCAGTATATAATGCCAAAAAAAAGTCATAGTAAAGTATGGCAAAAATGTCATAGTCCCAAAAAAGTCATAGTATAGTATGGCAAAAAAAATCATAGTATAGTATGCCCAAAAGAAGTCATAGTATAGTATGGTAAAAAAAAGTCATAGTTTAGTATGCTTAAAAAAACAGTGTGTAAAAAAAGTCATAGTATAGTATGGCAAAAAAAAGTCATAGTTTAGTATGGTAAAAAAAAAAAACTCATAGTATGTTAAAAAAAAAGTCATATGTATGTGTGAACTATTATCAACTTGTTCGTGGACGCCCGCAGCATCAAGCATCTTACTACAGGGAGCATGAATGATGTATAAGGAGAAGCATGGTGATGTATGAGGAGAGCGTCAGAAGAGAAGGAGAGTAAACCTGCCAACTGAACGCTACAAAGTGAGCTAGTTGTACCGGTCCACACTGGATTCGAACCCGGATCTCCCAGGTGAAAGTCAGCAGCATTATCCAGTGCGCCACACAGCCTCTGTGAAACTACCAATGATGAACATTCATCTTCATAGGTGGAGATAGATAACAGTCAAAAAGGCTTTAAGGAACTTGCCTAAGGGTCCACACTGGATTCGAACCCGGATCTCCTAGGTGAAAGTCAGCAGCATTAACCACTGAGCTAAGTCATGAAGTAAGCTGGTCACATTAACATACTAACATACTATACTATGACTTTTTTTAACCATACTAAACTATGACTTTTTTGCCATACTATACTATGACTTTTTTTACCATGTTAAACTATGACATAAGTCATAGTATAGTATGGCAAAAAGTCAGTATAGTATGGCAAAAAGTCATAGTTTAGTATGGCAAAAAATGTCATAGTATAGTATGCCCCAAAAAAGTCATAGTATAGTATGGTAAAAAAAAGTCATAGTATAGTATGGCAAAAAAAAATTAATAGTATAGTATGCCAAAAAAAGTCATAGTATAGTATGCCAAAAAAAAGTCATAGTATAGTATGCCAAAAAGTCATAGTTTAGTATGGTTAAAAAAAACTCAGTATGTAAAAAAAGTCATAGTATAGTATGGCAAAAAAGTCAGTATATTATGCCAAAAAAAAAGCCATAGTATAGTATGCCAAAAAAAAAGTCATGGTATAGTATGGCAAAAAAGTCATAGTATAATATGCCCAAAATAGTCAGTATAGTATGGCAAAAAAAGTCATAGTTTAGTATGGTTAAAAAAACTTGTGTAAAAAGTCATAGTATAGTATGGCAAAAAAAAGTCAGTATATAATGCCAAAAAAAAGTCATAGTATAGTATGGCAAAAACTGTCATAGTATCATATGCCCGAAAAAAGTCATAGTATAGTATGGCAAAAAAAGTCATAGCATAGTATGCCCAAAAAAAATTCATAGTATAGTATGGTAAAAAAAATCATAGTTTAGTATGGTAAAAAAACTCAGTGTGTTAAAAAAAAGTCATAGTATGGTATGGCAAACAAAGTCATAGTATAGTATGGCAAAAAAAAGTCAGTATAGTATGCCAAAAAAAAAGTCATAGTATAGTATGCCAAAAAAAAGTCATAGTATAGTATGGCAAAAAAAGTCATAGTATAGTATGCCCAAAAAAAGTCATAGTATTGTATGGCTAAAAAAGTCATAGCATAGTATGGCAAAAAGTCATAGTTTAGTATGGTTAAAAAAACTCAATGTGTAAAAAAAAGTCAGTATAGTATGGCAAAAAAAGTCAGTATATAATGCCAAAAAAAAGTTATAGTATAGTATGGCAAAAAATGTCATAGTATAGTATGCCCCAAAAAAGTCATAGTATAGTATGGCAAAAAGTCATAGTATAGTATGGCAAAAAAAAATCATAGTATAGTATGCCCAAAAAAAGTCATAGTATAGTATGCCCAAAAAAAGTCATAGTATAGTATGGCAAAAAAAGTCAGTATATCATGCCAAAAAAAGGTCATAGTATAGTATGCCAAAAAAAAGTCATGGTATAGTATGGCAAAAAAAAGTCATAGTATAGTATGGCAAAAAAAGTCATAGTATAGTATGGCAAAAAGTCAGTGTCGTATGGCAAAAAAAGTCAGTATATTATGCCAAATAAAAAGTCATAGTATAGTATGGCAAAAAATGTCAGTATAGTATGCCCCAAAAAAGTCATGGTATAGTATGGCAAAAAAAAGTCATAGTATAGTATGCCCAAAAAAAGTCATTGTATAGTATGGTAAAAAAAAAAAGTCATAGTTTAGTATGGTAAAAAAAATCATAGTTTAGTATGGTAAAAAAACTCAGTGTGTTAAAAAAAAGTCATAGTATAATATGGCAAACAAAGTCATAGTATAGTATGGCAAAAAAAAGTCAGTATAGTATGCCAAAAAAAAAGTCATAGTATAGTATGCCAAAAAAAAGTCATAGTATAGTATGGCAAAAAAAGTCATAGTATAGTATGCCCAAAAAAAGTCATAGTATAGTATGGCAAACAAAAAGTCATAGTATAGTATGGCAAAAAGTCATAGTATCGTATGGCAAAAAAAGTCAGTATATAATGCCAAAAAAAAGTCATAGTAAAGAATGGCAAAAAATGTCATAGTCCCAAAAAAGTCATAGTATAGTATGGCAAAAAAAATCATAGTATAGTATGCCCAAAAGAAGTCATAGTATAGTATGGTAAAAAAAAGTCATAGTTTAGTATGCTTAAAAAAACAGTGTGTAAAAAAAGTCATAGTATAGTATGGCAAAAAAAAGTCATAGTTTAGTATGGTAAAAAAAAAAACTCATAGTATGTTAAAAAAAAAGTCATATGTATGTGTGAACTATTATCAACTTGTTCGTGGACGCCCGCAGCATCAAGCATCTTACTACAGGGAGCATGAATGATGTATAAGGAGAAGCATGGTGATGTATGAGGAGAGCGTCAGAAGAGAAGGAGAGTAAACCTGCCAACTGAACGCTACAAAGTGAGCTAGTTGTACCGGTCCACACTGGATTCGAACCCGGATCTCCCAGGTGAAAGTCAGCAGCATTATCCAGTGCGCCACACAGCCTCTGTGAAACTACCAATGATGAACATTCATCTTCATAGGTGGAGATAGATAACAGTCAAAAAGCACCCACGTGTCGCATCATGAAGTAGGCTGGTAGGCTTTAAGGAACTTGCCTAAGGGTCCACACTGGATTCGAACCCGGATCTCCTAGGTGAAAGTCAGCAGCATTAACCACTGAGCTAAGTCATGAAGTAAGCTGGTCGCATTAACATACTAACATACTATACTATGACTTTTTTTAACCATACTAAACTATAACTTTTTTGCCATACTATACTATGACTTTTTTTACCATGTTAAACTATGACATAAGTCATAGTATAGTATGGCAAAAAGTCAGTATAGTATGGCAAAAAGTCATAGTTTAGTATGGCAAAAAATGTCATAGTATAGTATGCCCCAAAAAAGTCATAGTATAGTATGGTAAAAAAAAGTCATAGTATAGTATGGCAAAAAAAAATTAATAGTATAGTATGCCAAAAAAAGTCATAGTATAGTATGCCAAAAAAAAGTCATAGTATAGTATGCCAAAAAGTCATAGTTTAGTATGGTTAAAAAAAAACTCAGTATGTAAAAAAAGTCATAGTATAGTATGGCAAAAAAGTCAGTATATTATGCCAAAAAAAAAGCCATAGTATAGTATGCCAAAAAAAAAGTCATGGTATAGTATGGCAAAAAAGTCATAGTATAATATGCCCAAAATAGTCAGTATAGTATGGCAAAAAAAGTCATAGTTTAGTATGGTTAAAAAAACTTGTGTAAAAAGTCATAGTATAGTATGGCAAAAAAAAAGTCAGTATATAATGCCAAAAAAAAGTCATAGTATAGTATGGCAAAAACTGTCATAGTATCGTATGCCCGAAAAAAGTCATAGTATAGTATGGCAAAAAAAGTCATAGCATAGTATGCCCAAAAAAAATTCATAGTATAGTATGGTAAAAAAAATCATAGTTTAGTATGGTAAAAAAACTCAGTGTGTTAAAAAAAAGTCATAGTATGGTATGGCAAACAAAGTCATAGTATAGTATGGCAAAAAAAAGTCAGTATAGTATGCCAAAAAAAAAGTCATAGTATAGTATGCCAAAAAAAAGTCATAGTATAGTATGGCAAAAAAAGTCATAGTATAGTATGCCCAAAAAAAGTCATAGTATAGTATGGCTAAAAAAGTCATAGCATAGTATGGCAAAAAGTCATAGTTTAGTATGGTTAAAAAAACTCAATGTGTAAAAAAAAGTCAGTATAGTATGGCAAAAAAAGTCAGTATATAATGCCAAAAAAAAGTTATAGTATAGTATGGCAAAAAATGTCATAGTATAGTATGCCCCAAAAAAGTCATAGTATAGTATGGCAAAAAGTCATAGTATAGTATGGCAAAAAAAAATCATAGTATAGTATGCCCAAAAAAAGTCATAGTATAGTATGCCCAAAAAAAGTCATAGTATAGTATAGCAAAAAAAGTCAGTATATCATGCCAAAAAAAGGTCATAGTATAGTATGCCAAAAAAAAGTCATGGTATAGTATGGCAAAAAAAAGTCATAGTATAGTATGGCAAAAAAAGTCATAGTATAGTATGGCAAAAAGTCAGTGTCGTATGGCAAAAAAAGTCAGTATATTATGCCAAATAAAAAGTCATAGTATAGTATGGCAAAAAATGTCAGTATAGTATGCCCCAAAAAAGTCATGGTATAGTATGGCAAAAAAAAGTCATAGTATAGTATGCCCAAAAAAAGTCATTGTATAGTATGGTCAAAAAAAAAAAGTCATAGTTTAGTATGGTAAAAAAATCATAGTTTAGTATGGTAAAAAAACTCAGTGTGTTAAAAAAAAGTCATAGTATAATATGGCAAACAAAGTCATAGTTTAGTATGGCAAAAAAAGTCATAGTATAGTATGCCCAAAAAAAGTCATAGTATAGTATGGTAAAAAAAAGTCATAGTATAGTATGGCAAAAAAAAATTAATAGTATAGTATGCCAAAAAAAGTCATAGTATAG
Source organism: Nibea albiflora (assembly GCA_014281875.1). NCBI lineage: Eukaryota > Metazoa > Chordata > Actinopteri > Sciaenidae > Nibea > Nibea albiflora. Next base: position 279,505 of record CM024807.1, read on the forward strand.
TATGCCCCAAAAAAGTCATAGTATAGTATGCCCAAAAAAAGTCATAGTATAGTATGGCAAAAAGTCATAGTTTAGTATGGTTAAAAAAAAACTCAGTATGTAAAAAAAGTCATAGTATAGTATGGCAAAAAAGTCAGTATATTATGCCAAAAAAAAAGCCATAGTATAGTATGCCAAAAAAAGGTCATAGTATAGTATGGCAAAAAAAGTCATAGTTTAGTATGATTAAAAAAACTCAATGTGTAAAAAAAAGTCAGTATAGTATGGCAAAAAAAGTCAGTATATAATGCCAAAAAAAAGTTATAGTATAGTATGGCAAAAAATGTCATAGTATAGTATGCCCCAAAAAAGTCATAGTATAGTATGGCAAAAAGTCATAGTATAGTATGGCAAAAAAAATCATAGTATAGTATGCCCAAAAAAAGTCATAGTATAGTATGCCCAAAAAAAGTCATAGTATAGTATGGCAAAAAAAGTCAGTATATCATGCCAAAAAAAGGTCATAGTATAGTATGCCAAAAAAAAGTCATGGTATAGTATGGCAAAAAAAAGTCATAGTATAGTATGGCAAAAAAAGTCATAGTATAGTATGGCAAAAAGTCAGTGTCGTATGGCAAAAAAAGTCAGTATATTATGCCAAATAAAAAGTCATAGTATAGTATGGCAAAAAATGTCAGTATAGTATGCCCCAAAAAAGTCATGGTATAGTATGGCAAAAAAGTCATAGTATAGTATGCCCAAAAAAAGTCATTGTATAGTATGGTAAAAAAAAAAAGTCATAGTTTAGTATGGTAAAAAAAATCATAGTTTAGTATGGTAAAAAAACTCAGTGTGTTAAAAAAAAGTCATAGTATAATATGGCAAACAAAGTCATAGTATAGTATGGCAAAAAAAGTCAGTATAGTATGCCAAAAAAAAAGTCATAGTATAGTATGCCAAAAAAAAGTCATAGTATAGTATGGCAAAAAAAGTCATAGTATAGTATGCCCAAAAAAAGTCATAGTATAGTATGGCTAAAAAAGTCATAGTATAGTATGGCAAAAAAAGTCATAGTATAGTATGGCAAAAAGTCAGTGTCGTATGGCAAAAAAAGTCAGTACATTATGCCAAATAAAAAGTCATAGTATAGTATGGCAAAAAATGTCAGTATAGTATGCCCCAAAAAAGTCATGGTATAGTATGGCAAAAAAAAGTCATAGTATAGTATGCCCAAAAAAAGTCATAGTATAGTATGGCAAACAAAAAGTCATAGTATAGTATGGCAAAAAGTCATAGTATCGTATGGCAAAAAAAGTCAGTATATAATGCCAAAAAAAAGTCATAGTAAAGTATGGCAAAAAATGTCATAGTATAGTATGCCCCAAAAAAGTCATAGTATAGTATGGCAAAAAAAGTCATAGTATAGTATGGCAAAAAGTCAGTGTCGTATGGCAAAAAAAGTCAGTATATTATGCCAAATAAAAAGTCATAGTATAGTATGGCAAAAAATGTCAGTATAGTATGCCCCAAAAAAGTCATGGTATAGTATGGCAAAAAAGTCATAGTATAGTATGCCCAAAAAAAGTCATTGTATAGTATGGTAAAAAAAAAAAGTCATAGTTTAGTATGGTAAAAAAAATCATAGTTTAGTATGGTAAAAAAACTCAGTGTGTTAAAAAAAAGTCATAGTATAATATGGCAAACAAAGTCATAGTATAGTATGGCAAAAAAAGTCAGTATAGTATGCCAAAAAAAAAGTCATAGTATAGTATGCCAAAAAAAAGTCATAGTATAGTATGGCAAAAAAAGTCATAGTATAGTATGCCCAAAAAAAGTCATAGTATAGTATGGCTAAAAAAGTCATAGTATAGTATGGCAAAAAAAGTCATAGTATAGTATGGCAAAAAGTCAGTGTCGTATGGCAAAAAAGTCAGTACATTATGCCAAATAAAAAGTCATAGTATAGTATGGCAAAAATGTCAGTATAGTATGCCCCAAAAAAGTCATGGTATAGTATGGCAAAAAAAAGTCATAGTATAGTATGCCCAAAAAAAGTCATAGTATAGTATGGCAAACAAAAAGTCATAGTATAGTATGGCAAAAAGTCATAGTATCGTATGGCAAAAAAAGTCAGTATATAATGCCAAAAAAAAGTCATAGTAAAGTATGGCAAAAAATGTCATAGTATAGTATGCCCCAAAAAAGTCATAGTATAGTATGGCAAAAAAAATCATAGTATAGTATGCCCAAAAAAAGTCATAGTATAGTATGGTAAAAAAAAAAGTCATAGTTTAGTATGGTAAAAAAAAAGTCATAGTATAGTATGGCAAAAAAAGTCATAGTATAGTATGGCCAAAAAAAGTCATAGTATAGTATGGCTAAAAAAGTCATAGCATAGTATGGCAAAAAGTCATAGTTTAGTATGGTTAAAAAAAACTCAATGTGTAAAAAAAAGTCAGTATAGTATGGCAAAAAAAGTCAGTATATAATGCCAAAAAAAAGTTATAGTATAGTATGGCAAAAAATGTCATAATATAGTATGCCCCAAAAAAGTCATAGTATAGTATGGCAAAAAGTCATAGTATAGTATGGCAAAAAAAAATCATAGTATAGTATGCCCAAAAAAAGTCATAGTATAGTATGCCCAAAAAAAGTCATAGTATAGTATGGCAAAAAAAGTCAGTATATCATGCCAAAAAAAAGTCATGGTATAGTATGGCAAAAAAAAGTCATAGTATAGTATGGCAAAAAAAGTCATAGTATAGTATGGCAAAAAGTCAGTGTCGTATGGCAAAAAAAGTCAGTATATTATGCCAAATAAAAAGTCATAGTATAGTATGGCAAAAAATGTCAGTATAGTATGCCCCAAAAAAGTCATGGTATAGTATGGCAAAAAAAAAGTCATAGTATAGTATGCCCAAAAAAAGTCATTGTATAGTATGGTAAAAAAAAAAAGTCATAGTTTAGTATGGTAAAAAAAATCATAGTTTAGTATGGTAAAAAAACTCAGTGTGTTAAAAAAAAGTCATAGTATAATATGGCAAACAAAGTCATAGTATAGTATGGCAAAAAAAGTCAGTATAGTATGCCAAAAAAAAAGTCATAGTATAGTATGCCAAAAAAAAGTCATAGTATAGTATGGCAAAAAAAGTCATAGTATAGTATGCCCAAAAAAAGTCATAGTATAGTATGGCAAAAAAAATCATAGTATAGTATGCCCAAAAAAAGTCATAGTATAGTATGGTAAAAAAAAAAGTCATAGTTTAGTATGGTAAAAAAAAGTCATAGTATAGTATGGCAAAAAAAGTCATAGTATAGTATGGCCAAAAAAAGTCATAGTATAGTATGGCTAAAAAAGTCATAGCATAGTATGGCAAAAAGTCATAGTTTAGTATGGTTAAAAAAACTCAATGTGTAAAAAAAAGTCAGTATAGTATGGCAAAAAATAGTCATAGTATAGTATGCCAAAAAAATGTCATGGTATAGTATGGCAAAAAAAAGTCATAGTATAGTATGGCAAAAAAAGTCATAGTATAGTATGGCAAAAAGTCAGTGTCGTATGGCAAAAAAAGTCAGTACATTATGCCAAATAAAAAGTCATAGTATAGTATGGCAAAAAATGTCAGTATAGTATGCCCCAAAAAAGTCATGGTATAGTATGGCAAAAAAAAGTCATAGTATAGTATGCCCAAAAAAAGTCATAGTATAGTATGGCAAACAAAAAGTCATAGTATAGTATGGCAAAAAGTCATAGTATCGTATGGCAAAAAAAGTCAGTATATAATGCCAAAAAAAAGTCATAGTAAAGTATGGCAAAAAATGTCATAGTCCCAAAAAAGTCATAGTATAGTATGGCAAAAAAAATCATAGTATAGTATGCCCAAAAGAAGTCATAGTATAGTATGGTAAAAAAAAGTCATAGTTTAGTATGCTTAAAAAAACAGTGTGTAAAAAAAGTCATAGTATAGTATGGCAAAAAAAAGTCATAGTTTAGTATGGTAAAAAAAAAAACTCATAGTATGTTAAAAAAAAAGTCATATGTATGTGTGAACTATTATCAACTTGTTCGTGGACGCCCGCAGCATCAAGCATCTTACTACAGGGAGCATGAATGATGTATAAGGAGAAGCATGGTGATGTATGAGGAGAGCGTCAGAAGAGAAGGAGAGTAAACCTGCCAACTGAACGCTACAAAGTGAGCTAGTTGTACCGGTCCACACTGGATTCGAACCCGGATCTCCCAGGTGAAAGTCAGCAGCATTATCCAGTGCGCCACACAGCCTCTGTGAAACTACCAATGATGAACATTCATCTTCATAGGTGGAGATAGATAACAGTCAAAAAGGCTTTAAGGAACTTGCCTAAGGGTCCACACTGGATTCGAACCCGGATCTCCTAGGTGAAAGTCAGCAGCATTAACCACTGAGCTAAGTCATGAAGTAAGCTGGTCACATTAACATACTAACATACTATACTATGACTTTTTTTAACCATACTAAACTATGACTTTTTTGCCATACTATACTATGACTTTTTTTACCATGTTAAACTATGACATAAGTCATAGTATAGTATGGCAAAAAGTCAGTATAGTATGGCAAAAAGTCATAGTTTAGTATGGCAAAAAATGTCATAGTATAGTATGCCCCAAAAAAGTCATAGTATAGTATGGTAAAAAAAAGTCATAGTATAGTATGGCAAAAAAAATTAATAGTATAGTATGCCAAAAAAAGTCATAGTATAGTATGCCAAAAAAAAGTCATAGTATAGTATGCCAAAAAGTCATAGTTTAGTATGGTTAAAAAAAAACTCAGTATGTAAAAAAAGTCATAGTATAGTATGGCAAAAAAGTCAGTATATTATGCCAAAAAAAAAGCCATAGTATAGTATGCCAAAAAAAAAGTCATGGTATAGTATGGCAAAAAAGTCATAGTATAATATGCCCAAAATAGTCAGTATAGTATGGCAAAAAAAGTCATAGTTTAGTATGGTTAAAAAAACTTGTGTAAAAAGTCATAGTATAGTATGGCAAAAAAAAGTCAGTATATAATGCCAAAAAAAAGTCATAGTATAGTATGGCAAAAACTGTCATAGTATCGTATGCCCGAAAAAAGTCATAGTATAGTATGGCAAAAAAAGTCATAGCATAGTATGCCCAAAAAAAATTCATAGTATAGTATGGTAAAAAAAATCATAGTTTAGTATGGTAAAAAAACTCAGTGTGTTAAAAAAAAGTCATAGTATGGTATGGCAAACAAAGTCATAGTATAGTATGGCAAAAAAAAGTCAGTATAGTATGCCAAAAAAAAAGTCATAGTATAGTATGCCAAAAAAAAGTCATAGTATAGTATGGCAAAAAAGTCATAGTATAGTATGCCCAAAAAAAGTCATAGTATAGTATGGCTAAAAAAGTCATAGCATAGTATGGCAAAAAGTCATAGTTTAGTATGGTTAAAAAAACTCAATGTGTAAAAAAAAGTCAGTATAGTATGGCAAAAAAAGTCAGTATATAATGCCAAAAAAAAGTTATAGTATAGTATGGCAAAAAATGTCAGTATAGTATGCCCCAAAAAAGTCATGGTATAGTATGGCAAAAAAAAGTCATAGTATAGTATGCCCAAAAAAAGTCATTGTATAGTATGGTAAAAAAAAAAGTCATAGTTTAGTATGGTAAAAAAATCATAGTTTAGTATGGTAAAAAAACTCAGTGTGTTAAAAAAAAGTCATAGTATAATATGGCAAACAAAGTCATAGTATAGTATGGCAAAAAAAGTCAGTATAGTATGCCAAAAAAAAAGTCATAGTATAGTATGCAAAAAAAAAGTCATAGTATAGTATGGCAAAAAAAGTCATAGTATAGTATGCCCAAAAAAAGTCATAGTATAGTATGGCAAAAAATGTCATAGTATAGTATGCCCCAAAAAAGTCATAGTTCAGTATGGTAAAAAAAAAACTCAGTATGTCAAAAAAAAGTCATAGTATAGTATGGCAAAAAGTCAGTATATTATGCCAAAAAAAAGTTATAGTATAGTATGGCAAAAAATGTCATAGTATAGTATGCCCCGAAAAAGTCATAGTATAGTATGGCAAAAAGTCATAGTATAGTATGGCAAAAAAAAATCATAGTATAGTATGCCCAAAAAAAGTCATAGTATAGTATGCCCAAAAAAAGTCATAGTATAGTATGGCAAAAAATGTCATAGTATAGTATGCCCCAAAAAAGTCATAGTTCAGTATGGTAAAAAAAAAACTCAGTATGTCAAAAAAAAGTCATAGTATAGTATGGCAAAAAGTCATAGTATAGTATGGGAAAAAATGTCATAGTATAGTATGCCCCAAAAAAGTCATAGTATAGTATGGCAAAAAATGTCATAGTATAGTATGACCCAAAAAAGTCATAGTATAGTATGGCAAAAAAAGTCATAGTATAGTATGGCAAAAAAAGTCAGTATATCATGCCAAAAAAAGGTCATAGTATAGTATGCCAAAAAAAAGTCATGGTATAGTATGGCAAAAAAAAGTCATAGTATAGTATGGCAAAAAAAGTCATAGTATAGTATGGCAAAAAGTCAGTGTCGTATGGCAAAAAAAGTCAGTATATTATGCCAAATAAAAAGTCATAGTATAGTATGGCAAAAAATGTCAGTATAGTATGCCCCAAAAAAGTCATGGTATAGTATGGCAAAAAAAAGTCATAGTATAGTATGCCCAAAAAAAGTCATTGTATAGTATGGTAAAAAAAAAAAAGTCATAGTTTAGTATGGTAAAAAAAATCATAGTTTAGTATGGTAAAAAAACTCAGTGTGTTAAAAAAAAGTCATAGTATAATATGGCAAACAAAGTCATAGTATAGTATGGCAAAAAAAGTCAGTATAGTATGCCAAAAAAAAAGTCATAGTATAGTATGCCAAAAAAAAGTCATAGTATAGTATGGCAAAAAAAAATTAATAGTATAGTATGCCAAAAAAAGTCATAGTATAGTATGCCAAAAAAAAGTCATAGTATAGTATGCCAAAAAGTCATAGTTTAGTATGGTTAAAAAAAAACTCAGTATGTAAAAAAAGTCATAGTATAGTATGGCAAAAAAGTCAGTATATTATGCCAAAAAAAAAGCCATAGTATAGTATGCCAAAAAAAAAGTCATGGTATAGTATGGCAAAAAAGTCATAGTATAATATGCCCAAAATAGTCAGTATAGTATGGCAAAAAAAGTCAGTTTAGTATGGTTAAAAAAACTTGTGTAAAAAGTCATAGTATAGTATGGCAAAAAAAAGTCATAGTATAGTATGGCTAAAAAAGTCATAGCATAGTATGGCAAAAAGTCATAGTTTAGTATGGTTAAAAAAACTCAATGTGTAAAAAAAAGTCAGTATAGTATGGCAAAAAAAGTCAGTATATAATGCCAAAAAAAAGTTATAGTATAGTATGGCAAAAAATGTCATAGTATAGTATGCCCCAAAAAAGTCATAGTATAGTATGGCAAAAAGTCATAGTATAGTATGGCAAAAAAAAATCATAGTATAGTATGCCCAAAAAAAGTCATAGTATAGTATGCCCAAAAAAAGTCATAGTATAGTATGGCAAAAAAAGTCAGTATATCATGCCAAAAAAAGGTCATAGTATAGTATGCCAAAAAAAAGTCATAGTATAGTATGGCAAAAAAAAGTCAGTATAGTATGCCAAAAAAAAAGTCATAGTATAGTATGCCAAAAAAAAGTCATAGTATAGTATGGCAAAAAAAGTCATAGTATAGTATGCCCAAAAAAAGTCATAGTATAGTATGGCAAAAAAAATCATAGTATAGTATGCCCAAAAAAAGTAATAGTATAGTATGGTAAAAAAAAAGTCATAGTTTAGTATGGTAAAAAAAAGTCATAGTATAGTATGGCAAAAAAAGTCATAGTATAGTATGGCCAAAAAAAGTCATAGTATAGTATGGCTAAAAAAGTCATAGCATAGTATGGCAAAAAGTCATAGTTTAGTATGGTTAAAAAAACTCAATGTGTAAAAAAAGTCAGTATAGTATGGCAAAAAATAGTCATAGTATAGTATGCCAAAAAAATGTCATGGTATAGTATGGCAAAAAAAAGTCATAGTATAGTATGGCAAAAAAAGTCATAGTATAGTATGGCAAAAAGTCAGTGTCGTATGGCAAAAAAAGTCAGTACATTATGCCAAATAAAAAGTCATAGTATAGTATGGCAAAAAATGTCAGTATAGTATGCTCCAAAAAAGTCATGGTATAGTATGGCAAAAAAAAGTCATAGTATAGTATGCCCAAAAAAAGTCATAGTATAGTATGGCAAACAAAAAGTCATAGTATAGTATGGCAAAAAGTCATAGTATCGTATGGCAAAAAAAGTCAGTATATAATGCCAAAAAAAAGTCATAGTAAAGTATGGCAAAAAATGTCATAGTCCCAAAAAAGTCATAGTATAGTATGGCAAAAAAAATCATAGTATAGTATGCCCAAAAGAAGTCATAGTATAGTATGGTAAAAAAAGTCATAGTTTAGTATGCTTAAAAAAACAGTGTGTAAAAAAAGTCATAGTATAGTATGGCAAAAAAAAGTCATAGTTTAGTATGGTAAAAAAAAAAACTCATAGTATGTTAAAAAAAAAGTCATATGTATGTGTGAACTATTATCAACTTGTTCGTGGACGCCCGCAGCATCAAGCATCTTACTACAGGGAGCATGAATGATGTATAAGGAGAAGCATGGTGATGTATGAGGAGAGCGTCAGAAGAGAAGGAGAGTAAACCTGCCAACTGAACGCTACAAAGTGAGCTAGTTGTACCGGTCCACACTGGATTCGAACCCGGATCTCCCAGGTGAAAGTCAGCAGCATTATCCAGTGCGCCACACAGCCTCTGTGAAACTACCAATGATGAACATTCATCTTCATAGGTGGAGATAGATAACAGTCAAAAAGCACCCACGTGTCGCATCATGAAGTAGGCTGGTAGGCTTTAAGGAACTTGCCTAAGGGTCCACACTGGATTCGAACCCGGATCTCCTAGGTGAAAGTCAGCAGCATTAACCACTGAGCTAAGTCATGAAGTAAGCTGGTCGCATTAACATACTAACATACTATACTATGACTTTTTTTAACCATACTAAACTATGACTTTTTTGCCATACTATACTATGACTTTTTTTACCATGTTAAACTATGACATAAGTCATAGTATAGTATGGCAAAAAGTCATAGTTTAGTATGGCAAAAAATGTCATAGTATAGTATGCCCCAAAAAAGTCATAGCATAGTATGGCAAAAAGTCATAGTTAAGTATGGTTAAAAAAAAATCAGTATGTAAAAAAAGTCATAGTATAGTAAGGCAAAAAAAGTCAGTATATTATGCCAAAAAAAAGGTCATAGTATAGTATGCCAAAAAAAAGTCATGGTATAGTATGGCAAAAAAAGTCATAGTATAGTATAGCAAAAAAAAGTCATAGTATAGTATGGCAAGAATTCATAGTATCGTATGGCAAAAAATCAGTATATAATGCCAAAAAAAAAGTCATCGTATAGTATGGCAAAAAAATGTCATAGTATAGTATGCCCCAAAAAAGTCATGGTATAATATGCCCAAAAAAAGTCATAGTACAGTATGGCAAAAAAAAGTCATAGTATAGTATGGCAAAAAAATCATAGTATAGTATGGCAAAAAAGTCATAGTATAGTATGGCAAAAAAAAGTATATTATGCCAAAAAAGGTCATGGTATAGCATGGCAAAAAAAGTCATAGTATAGTATAGCAAAAAAAAGTCATAGTATAGTATGGCAAGAATTCATAGTATCGTATGGCAAAAAATCAGTATATAATGCCAAAAAAAAAGTCATAGTATAGTATGGCAAAAAAAATGTCATAGTATAGTATGCCCCAAAAAGTCATAGTATAATATGCCCAAAAAAAGTCATAGTACAGTATGGCAAAAAAAAGTCATAGTATAGTATGGCAAAAAAATCATAGTATAGTATGGCAAAAAAAAGTATATTATGCCAAAAAAAGTCATAGTATAGCATGGCAAAAAAAGTCATAGTATAGTATGCCCAAAAAAAGTCATGGTATAGTATGGCAAAAAAGTCAGTTTAGTATGGTTAAAAAAAAGTGTGTAAAAAAAGTCATAGTATAGTATGGCAAAAAAAAGTCATAGTTTAGTATGGTAAAAAAAAAACTCAGTATGTTAAAAAAAAAAAGTCATAGTATAGTATGTGTGAACTATTATCAACTTGTTCGTGGACGCCCACAGCATCAAGCATCTTACTACAGGGAGCATGAATGATGTATGAGGAGAAGCATGGTGATGTATGAGGAGAGCGTCAGAAGAGAAGAAGGAGAGAGTAAACCTGCCAACTGAATGCTACAAAGTGAACCAGTTGTACCGGTCCACACTAGATTCGAACCCGGATCTCCCAGGTGAAAGTTAGCAGCATTATCCAGTGCGCCACACAGCCTCTGTGAAGCTACCAATGATGAACATTCATCTTCATAAGTGGAGATAGATAACAGTCAAAAAGCATCCATGTGTCGCATCATGAAGTAGGCTGGGAGCTTTAAGGAACTTGCCTAAGGGTCCACACTGGATTCAAACCTGGATCTCCTAGGTGAAAGTCAGCAGCATTAACCACTGAGCTATCCACACACCCTCTGTGAAGCTACCAATGATGAACATTCATCTTCATAAGTGGAGATAGATAACAGTCAAAAAGCACCCACGTGTCGCATCATGAAGTAAGCTGGTAGCGTTAACATACTAACATACTATACTATGACTTTTTTTTGACATACTATGACTTTTTTTTATCCATACTAAACTATGACTTTTTTGCCATACTATACACTGACTTTTTTTTTTTTACCATACTATACTGACTTTTTTGCCATACTATAATATGACTTTTCTTTTTGCCATACTATACTATGATTTTTTTTTAACTATATTATCCTGACTTTTTTTGCCATACTATACGATGACTTTTTTTTTTAACATACTATGAGTTTTTTTTACCATAGTAAACTGACTTTTTTACCATACTATATGACTTTTTTTTGCCATACTATACAGTGACATTTTTTGCCATACTATACTATGACTTTTTTTTTTACTATACTATACTATGACTTTTTTTGGCATACTATACTATGACTTTTTTGCCATACTATACTATGACTTTTTTTGGGCATACTATACTATGACTTTTTTGCCATACTATACTATGACTTTTTTTTGGCATAATATACTGACTTTTTTTGCCATACTATACTATGACATTTTTTACACAGTTTTTTTAACCATACTATACTATGACTTTTTTTGCCATACTATACTATGATTTTTTTACTATACTATGACTTTTTTTGCCATACTATATTATGATTTTTTTTACTATACTATGACTTTTGTTTTACACACTGAGTTTTTTTTAACCATACTAAACTAACTTTTTGCCATACTATACTGACTTTTTTTGCCATACTATACTATAACTTTTTTTGCCATACTATACTATGACTTTTTTTTGCCATACTATACTGACTTTTTTTTACCATACTGAGTTTTTTTAACATACTAAACTATGACTTTTTTGCCACACTGACTTTTTTTTTGCCATACTATACTATGATTTTTTTTTTACTATATTATACTGACTTTTTTGCCATACTATACTGACTTTTTTTGACATACTATACTATGACTTTTTTTTTACTATACTATGGCTTTTTTTTTACCATACTATACTATGACTTTTTTGCCATACTATAATATGACTTTTTTTTGGCATAATATACTTTTTTTTGCCATACTATACTATGACTTTCTTGCCATACTATACTATGATTTTTTTTTGCTATACTATAATATGACTTTTTTTGGCATAATATACTATGACTTTTTTGCCATACTATACTATGACTTTTTTTGCCATACTATACTATGACTTTTTTTACTATAATATACTGACTTTTTTTTGCCATACTATACAGTGACATTTTTTGCCATACTATACTATGACTTTTTTTTTTACTATACTATACTATGACTTTTTTTTAACATACTGAGTTTTTTTACCATAGTAAACTGACTTTTTTTACCATACTATATGACTTTTTTTTGCCATACTATACAGTGACATTTTTTGCCATACTATACTATGACTTTTTTTTTACTATACAATACTATGACTTTTTTTGGCATACTATACTATGACTTTTTTTGGCATAATATACTGACTTTTTTTTTGCCATACTATACTATGACTTTTTTTTACTATACTATGACTTTTTTTTTACCATACTATACTATGACATTTTTTACACACAGTTTTTTTTAACCATACTATACTATGACTTTTTTGCCATACTATACTATGATTTTTTTTACTATACTATGACTTTTTTTTTACACACTGAGTTTTTTTAACCATACTAAACTATGACTTTTTGCCATACTATACTGACTTTTTTTGCCATACTATACTATGACTTTTTTTGCCATACTATACTGACTTTTTTTTTTAACATACTGAGTTTTTTTACCATACTAAACTATGACTTTTTTTTACCATACTATACTATGAATTTTTTGCCACACTATGACTTTTTTTTGCCATACTATACTATGATTTTTTTTTACTATATTATACTGACTTTTTTTTGCCATACTATACTGACTTTTTTTTGCCATACTATACTATGACTTTTTTTTACTATACTATGACTTTTTTTTACCATACTAAACTATGACTTTTTTCACCATACTATACTATGACTTTTTTGCCATACTATAATATGACTTTTTTTTTTACCATACTATACAGTGACATTTTTTTGCCATACTATAATGACTTTTTTTGGGCATACTATACTATGACTTTTTTTGCCATACTATACTATGACTTTTTTGCCATACTATACTATGACTTTTTTTGGGCATACTATACTATGACTTTTTTGCCATACTATACTATGACTTTTTTTGCCATACTATACTATGACTTTTTTTACTATAATATACTATGACTTTTTTTTTGCCATACTATATTGACTTTTTTTGCCATACTATACTATGACTTTTTTGCCATACTATACTATGACTTTTTTTGCCATACTGTACTATGACTTTTTTGCCATACTATACTATGACTTTTTTTGCCATACTATACTATGACTTTTTTTACTATAATATACTATGACTTTTTTTTTGCCATACTATATTGACTTTTTTTGCCATACTATACTATGACTTTTTTTGCCATACTATAATATGACTTTTTTTTGCCATACTATACATTGACATTTTTTTTCATACTATACTATGACTTTTTTTTGCCATATTATAATATGACTTTTTTTGGGCGTACTATACTATGACTTTTTTTAACCATACTAAACTATGACTTTTTGCCATACTATACTATAACTTTTTCTGCCATACTATACTATGACTTTTTTTGCCATACTATAATGACTTTTTTTTAACATACTGAGTTTTTTTACCATACTAAACTATGACTTTTTTTTACCATACTATACTATGACTTTTTTGCCACACTATGACTTTTTTTTGCCATACTATACTATGATTTTTTTGCCATACTATACTATGATTTTTTTTTGGCATAGTATACTATGACTTTTTTTTGCCATACTATACAGTGACTTTTTTGCCATACTATACTGACTTTTTTTACATACTATGAGGTTTTTTTTAACCATACTAAACTATGACTTTTTTGCCATACTAAACTGATTTTTTTTACCATGATTTTTTACTGACTTTTTTTTTTACTAAACTATGAGTTTTTGCCATACAATACAGTGACTTTTTTGCCATACTATAATATGACTTTTTTTTGCCATACTCATGCTTCTCCTCATACATCACTCATGCTCCCTGTAGTAAGATGCTTGATGCTGTGGGCGTCCATGAACAAGTTGATAATAGTTCACACTTCACTCTGAACTAGTACGTAGATTTTCACACCTATCTGTCTTCTAGAGGTGCCACCCATCACAAACACCAACTATTATAGTCTTCCTTGGCTGAAAGACTACTATAATCCTATACACTCACCACCTATCAAGTCATCAGTATAAAAATAAACATGATGAACGATTTATCATAAACCCGTATCCTAGGCAACAGCTGCTATATACTTATTCTTACCTAGTTTATCGAGACCATAGCTGCTATTCATCTAGCAGAGTGGATGTGGTACTTTACTTTACACTTTATTAAACTCAGGTCAAGTCTAGTCTAGGATTCTAGTTTTTCTAGATTGTATTTACAGTCGTACTTGGGGCTTGGTACCCAAAATCTCACATGGTGGGGGGATGATGTCATCCCCCGTCTGACCTGTCGTCCTGGCTCCCCCTTGCCGTAGCTCTTTTATTGTACCTTATCGCCCTCTAGTTGTGATAGCAGTTTCATATTTTGAACCCCTGTACCTGCTGCTCCTTGGTTAGACTGATGGGTTTCAAAGCACCCACGTGTGAACCCGGATCTGCCAGGTGAAAGTCAGCAGCATTAACCACTGAGCTATCCACACACCCTCTGTGAAGCTACCAATGATGAACATTCATCTTCATAAGTGGAGATAGATAACAGTCAAAAAGCATCCATGTGTCGCATCATGAAGTAGGTTGATAGCTTTAAGGACCTTGCCTAAGGGTCCACACTGGAGTCGAACCCAAATAAATAAAAACATGGTTTATATAACAATGAAATTCTTATTTTGCATCTCGCTTTACACATAACAAGAAGAAAAACACACAACACAATCATAGAAAATAAAAACATTTAAAATATCCTACAGTTAGAGTGCTGAGCAATCAAAAGCTGAAACAGTTGAAATGACATCACATTACAATGTAATGGAAACAGATTACTTTAAAAAGTAACATAACTTTAAAAAGTACTTTCAAAGTAATCTGTTACTCTAAAAAATAATAGATTACATTAAGGTAGATTACTGGGGTGGAGGGTCAGTCTGCCCTTGTTCTTGACGGACCAGGTGGAGGATGTGAGGATGGACTCAATGGAGGTGTAGAACTGCACCATCATCTGTGCAGCGGCCAAGGCTTCGGTTCCAACCTTTACTTTTGGAAATAATTCCTGTCACTTCAGCTGCCTGTGTACAATAAAGCTTGAAGAAGGCTGAAAAATATCTTTTTTTAAAAAAGTAATGGATTACTTTCCAAACTAATAGATTTAATAGACTTTAAAAATGAAAACTTATTTAAATTTAAATATAATATAATTAAAAGTAATAGATTCCTTTAATCTATCATATATATATAAAACATTATCTAAAAAATAACAGGTTACTTAAAAATAAAAATGATTTAAATTTAAAAAAAAAATACTAATAGATTATATCCAAAAGAAATAGAATAAAATAACTTTAAAAAATAGATTACTTTTAAACGTAATAGATTACTTTCAAAAGTATGGATTCCTTACTTCCTTCCTTTCCATACAAATTATTTTAAATAATGTTTAAAATAAAAG
>CM024807.1:300000-312500 GCA_014281875.1 Nibea albiflora
TATCTCCGTCAGGTTCTGGTCACTGGCTCGTGTCGTTCAGGAGAGCAGAGCAGCAGAAACACGTGAAAGTTCTTCAGAGGATCAATGTGGCGTGTAGAAGAAGAGAGGATGAAGATGGTCACTGTCATGGTAACACGTTAGATGCGGCGCTGCTGGTAAAACTCTTCTTCACATGACTGTTGAAAATGTTGCTCACACGGTCGGCCTGAACGTTGACTTTGTTTCCAGCTCCGGTGTCACTGCGTGGACGACCCGGCTGAGCTCTGCTCGGTGGACGTCAGAGAACTCCAACTAGACTCTGTAAGAACGTTTATCTAACGTTATCCTGTGGTTAGAAAGACGTTAGTTACACATTTTTTTATTGTTTAACAGGTCAAAGCTGAAGAGGTGAAGCTGTTTGTGAACGTAGCTTACATCGATGCTTCCATCAACTCACTCGCTTTAGGTTAATATTCAATAAAATAACATCACGTCTTGAGTCTTTCAGCAGTTTTCTGTTTTTCCTCTTTAGAGTCTTTCAGCAGTTTTCTGTTTTTCCTCTTTAGAGTCTTTCAGCAGTTTTCTGTTTTTCCTCTTTAGAGTCTTTCAGCAGTTTTCTGTTTTTCCTCTTTAGAGTCTTTCAGCAGTTTTCTGTTTTTCCTCTTTAGAGTCTTTCAGCAGTTTTCTGTTTTTCCTCTTTAGAGTCTTTCAGCAGTTTTCGCTCTCTGAGGGAACTCAATTTGTCGTTAAACGGGCTGAAAAACATCAAACTTCAGGCAGTCGACCTTCCACATCTGCAGGTAACATCATCGTCACGTCACACTGTCAATATTTGAATATTTAATGTTTGATGATCTGACGTATTTATTTTGATCTTCAGGTTTTGAATCTGTCGTTTAACTGTATGTCTGCTGAGGACGTCATCTCCGTCGGTCAACTTCCTCGTCTGAAGATTCTTCATCTGACAGGAAATCATCTTCCTCATCTGACTTCATCAAACAACACTCAAACGTTAGTGAAGCAGAACTGAGTTTATTTTTACTTTCAATGTTCTCTGAGAAGAGACAAAAACTAAAACAGGTAAGTGACAAAATGATTCATTTATTTCCTCTGTCATTAAAACAAACTGTCACGAGTCACAGAGACGACTGAAGACTTTCATCACGTCTTTCACTAAATCACTATACTGATGATGAACAGAACATTTATCATCCTGAGGACGACTGAATATGAATGTTTTAATGAGATCTGTTAATGAGCTGACTCATCGTGTCAATCAAACGCAAAGGTCAAAAATTAAAGATCCATTTCAAACAGTTCTTATAGTGACCATGAGGGGGCGCACAAACATCCCAGATTCACCTCCAGCTGAAGAAGTGAAGTTTAAACACCTGTTGAAGTTTGAAGCTTTGTTGTGTGTTGTGAATTGTTTAGAGCTTCACAGGTAACACATCAACATTTCACCGGCTACAATCAGAACATCATCCAAAGATTCATGATGATCTTTGACCCTTCAGGCAGATCCTATCAAAGACATTAGACATCAGACACACCGACACTCGTCTGGACCAGAACATCTGAGACGGACTGACGTGTTTCAGATGAAGAAACTGTTTTTATTTAAACATGAACTGTAACATTTCATGTTATAAATAAAGTTTCTGTTCTTTGTTTCAGGTCAACTGAAAACGATGATAGACGCTTTAAATGTCTTGAAGTTTTGATGCTGGACGACAACCAACTGTCGTCTGAAGTCTTCAACAGTCTGTCAAAGCTCCAGAGGTTGACGCGTTCATGTAAAGTTGAATTCAGACTCAGTTCACTGTCAGAGTTTGTTTAATGTTTGATTTTGAATCACAGGCTGAAAGTTTTAAACCTGCAGAAGAACCACATCTCTGAAATCCCGTACGTGATGGACGGGTTCAGACCTTCAACGTCTGTCGAGGATAAACTCGGTAAATTCCATTAAAACTCACCAGTTTCTTCAATGTCCTGAAAAATGTTGATTTATCATTTTTGTCATCATTCAGCCTTTAAAGAGCCGAACCCTGAAGAACCCGTCAGGAGGATCTCAGAGGTGATTCAGTCTGTTTCTGTTCGACACATTTTATCATGTTTGTTTACTTCACGTTTTAAATCTGAAGTCTTCATTATGTCAAAGATCTTTGAAAACTGGGACGGGTTCTGCACAGGGTCTAATCTACCGCTACCAGAACTTCAGTTCCTCGATTTATCTGACAACCAGGTTTGTAAATCATGTTCACATAAAACATCAGACATCTGAGAGCGAGTTAACAGCTGCTAACATTTGTTTTGTCAGATCGCTGAAGAAGAAGCTGTGCTGGCGGCTGCTCTCTTCCTGAAGCTTCAACAGATCGATATTCATTCGAACCCGCTGACCACACGGAGGAGTGGTAAGTTTTCTCCTACAGGAAGTCGTTTTTTTAAAAAAGATTTTAATGTTGACTCACGTTTTTGTTTGAACGCAGGAGATCCTCCATTACTGACCCACTACCTCCATGAGAGGCTGGGCATCACGATAAAACGTAAGAAGACACAGGAAGTGATGAACATCCCGCTGAAGGTGTCTTCTGATCCAGAATGGACGGTGGGAAGTGTTCTGGATCGACCGTCAAGATCGGACTTCATGAAGCCAAAACAGCTTCAACGTCTCGTGTCGCAGGACGAAAAAAGAAACCCAAAAGTGTCGAAGAAGACGGTTCTGATGGACACGCACGCTGAGAAATGTCAGCTGACCGTCAGGGCAAGACCAGAACCTGAAGACGGACCAGAACCTGAAGACGGACCAGGACCTGAAGACGGACCAGGACCTGAAGATGGACCAGAACCTGAAGATGGACCAGAACCTGAAGGGAAGAACAAAGACGACACCTTGGAGGAACATTCAGAACAATTCTTTGTTACTCAGGTGGGATCATGTTTGTTTTGATGACGATTATTGTTGAGGAAGTAATCAGAGTACTTTTACTTAAGTCTTAAAAGTACTTAAGTATCAACTTAAGTAAAAGTACCAGTGAAAATACTTTTGAGTTTTTTTAGGTTTCTGAGAATCTGAATGGTTTCTGTATTTCGATCAAAGTTTGGTCTTCGAGCTGAAGATGAACAGACTTCAGAGAATGACGATAAATTCACTTGTGATGAAACGTTGATGGACGTGAATGCGGCCCATGAGGCAGCCCGTGAGGAGGTCCAGCCCGTCGGTGAGAAGCTTTAAACGTGTCACACCTTAAAAAGTTTTGTTACGTTTTTATTTCTATTTAAATTTTTAGTTTGTTTCTGCCAACAGGAATTCAAACGGCCGTCCGGATGCTCGAACACACTCTGAAGAATCTGAACGTTTACAGAGACTCCAGGCCAAAACTGGACTGCATCCAGAGTCTGTACACGGAACGACAGAAGAAGGTTTCTTTAAATATATTCAGACTGTCAGATTCTAAAACTATACAATCTGATTGATAATCTGACTTTTGACCTCTCTGCAGATTAAAGAACTTCCTCCTCTGAAGATAAAACATCGATCTGAACGAGTCGACGAGCTGATAAAGGAGATGAAGGAGAGCTCCACCATCAGAGTCCCTCTAAGTATGAACATCTGACCTCCATCAACTGATCAGATCACCTCCGTCAGCTGTCTTTAATGAACTCTTTGTGTTTTGACAGGCGGAGCGGTGAACGGCACCGGAGTGAACAAACAGGAAGCTCTGTCACTGCTGAAGGACATGAAGAGGAAGTACAAGATGGTCCATCAGAGAATGATGGGACAAACAGCAGAGTCCAACAGAATCAACCAGAACACAGCTGCAGATCTTCTGAATGTTTCTTCTTGCCTTGAATAAAATCAAAAAATTAAATCAGTAAATCTTTAGTCAACTGATTCCTCAAAGACAGAACGAGATGGTCTTAGCTATTGGTCTGAGATCTAAAGGTCTGGAGGTCTACTGGTCTAAATGTCTGATGGTCTAAAGGTCTGGATGGCTAAAGGTCTGGAGGTGTGATGGTCTGGAGGTCTGATGGTCTAATGATGGTCTGGAGGTGTGATGGTCTAATGATGGTCTGGAGGTGTGATGGTCTAAAGGTCTGATGGTCTAATGATGGTCTGGAGGTGTGATGGTCTAAAGGTCTGATGGTCTAATGATGGTCTGGAGGTGTGATGGTCTAAAGGTCTGGAGGTCTGATGGTCTAATGATGGTCTGGAGGTGTGATGGTCTACAGGTCTGATGGTCTAAAAGTCTGATGGTCTAAAGGTTTGGAGGTCTGATGGTCTGGGGGTCTGATGGTCTGGAGGTCTAATGGCCTGGAGGTCTGATAGTCTGGAGGTCTAATAGTCTGGAAGTCTGATGGTCTGGAGGTCTAATAGTCTGGCGGTCTGATGGTCTGGAAGTCTGATGGTCTGGAGGTCTAATGGTCTGGAAGTCTGATGGTCTGGAGGTCTGATGGTCTGGAGGTCTAATGGTCTGGAGGTCTGATGGTCTGGAGGTCTGATGGTCTGGAGGTCTAATGGTCTGGAGGTCTGATGGTCTGGAGGTCTGATGGTCTGGAGGTCTGATGGTCTGGAGGTCTAATGGTCTGGAGGTCTGATGGTCTGGAGGTCTAATGGTCTGGAGGTCTGATGGTCTGGAGGTCTGATGGTCTGGAGGTCTGATGGTCTGGAGGTCTAATGGTCTGGAGTTTTACAGTGTCACAATATTAATGATGATATTTAATGTCTGTAAACACAAACTTTTATTTTGAAGTGACCTCGTTCTAGTGTGACTTAATATCCTGATACGTTGTCATGTTCGTTCACATGGAGCAGAACAAACATCTGTGGTTCTGTTCGGGTTCTGATCAGCTGCTCTGGACCTCAGCGAGTCCAACATGCCTGAGTTGTTATAAATCAGCTGGTTGGCAACAGACAAAAAACTGTCTGGTCACAGTCTGTCCAAAACAGGTCAGGGACAGCCTGGTCCAGAACCGGTCCAGTCTGGTCCAGATTCTATTGTGTCACAGGTTCGATTCCTCTTCTATGTTTGGTTGTTTTTGTTTCTCCTCCTCCATCACATGATTCCAATTATCCCGGAGCAGTTTACTGGAGTCAGTCCGAGTCCAGCTGGAACCAATCAGAGCTCGTCTGCACAAACCTCATCTGACTGTCAGGACGTGATCACATGACCACATACACACAACACGCTGTACGTCAGGCCCACATATAACATACAAACATGGTCACATGACCACATACACTTTGTTTGACTGAACATCATCTGTCTGTGAGGATCAGTCTGAGTTTGAGGATCTTCTCAGAGCCAAACATCAGAACTCTGCTGGTTCTGACTCTCTGATCAGCTCCGTCCGGCTCGGAGGAGAATTTGTTGTTGCTTCAGCGAGATGATGGAGTTTGTTCTACAGCCAGAGTTCTGGCATGAATTTACTGAACCGGACCAGAACTGTGCTTCAGAACAGTTCTGAAGTGAGAATGATTAGTGCTTCAAACATGGACCGGTTGCATAAGTGTGTGTGTGTGTGTGTGTTCATGCTGGAATGGACGGATGATTGTGCAACAGGCAGTTTTTGGGCAAAGATCAGTCAGTCAGTTATATTCACTGACCTCATCACAGACGAACGCTCAAAGAACGTTCAACAAACCATCTTTAGCACACGCATGTTCACGAGGTCAGAGGTCAACCTGTTTCATCTCGCGTTAATATTTTTATCTGTCAGTAAACTATTTATGTTCTGTGTCCACGTGGCTCCTACATTTCCCATAATGCAGTAAAATGTTTCATCAGAACCTGTCAGGTGACACCGTTTGTAACCGTGGTGACATCACTATGATGTCACAGCTCGCCACAGCATTAACGATGTGGCGTCACATGCAGACGTGTAAACAACGTGACTAACGATCGACACGTGTCTAACGAGCTTGTTCACGTCTGTTCTTATTGACGTGGTCGTCAGGATGGAGTGACTCATTGAGGCTTTTGGTTCTGACCCGGTTTATTAAGTGAAAACACATTTTCCAGTGGGTGATATAAGAACCTGGCAGCAGAGTCCAAACACAGGACTAACAGAGAGATGCATGATGGTCCATCAGGCCTTTGTTTATATATGGAGCGAGATGAGGTTTCTGTTCACATCTGGAGCGGGTCGGCCTGTTTGGGTTCGCTTTGTTTGACTCTCACGTCGAGGCCCGGCAGAATAACCCCGCTGAGGCTCAGATCTGGCTCCGGACGAGCAGGCCTGAATACCTCATCAACACTCCTCATTACTCCAGAGCCAAACGGGTTCAGCACCGACCGGACCTCTTCATTATTTCTACTGATGGACAATTGAACTGTAACACACTGCATCATGTAAGCCCGGCCGGGCCGGGTCGGGCCGGGCTTACATGATGCAGTGTGTTACAGTTCAATTGCCACACACTGTCCTCTGGTCAACAGGTCATCATTAATTATCAAACCATTATCGTGTTGTTGTTCTTCGTTATTCCATGAACTCTTTAATCGTTTACGAACATGTGACCTTTAAACCGAGCCGCTCGGGACGAGACCAGAGCGTTCATGAACCCGGTCCAGGCCCGGCTGGCCGCATTCCAAACATCAGCCACAATGATCAGGGCCAACTTAATTAACGAGAGTGTAAAAAACAGAGACTGTGATAGATTTCGGAAGTATTTCGATGAAGTCTGAGCGGCGGGGTTCTGCTGAGCGCCTTAATCAGCTATGAAAGCAAACACACCCATCAGAGTTCGTTAGGTGAACACAGTGTGAATCAAAAGGCCGCCTGATTGGCTGAATGCTTCACTTCCTCACAAACACATGACGAAGTGTTTGACTTAATCAGGATCGAGCCGCACACAGAACATCCTGCGTGAACGACCGGCGAAGGGTCCGTTAACTTCACGGTAACGTCTCAGAGTCCTGACCCGGTTCTGGATGGGGCTGAGACGGGCAGGCGATGATTTATTCCTCCTGACTGCCTCCAGCTGTTCCCAGCACCGGAGCCAAGACCGAGCATGCAGAGCTGAACGGGCCGAGACGAACCCACAAACATCCACAAACCGAGCCCTGATGGTGTTTTCACCAAAACCGAGCCACAAACACGCCGTGCAGACATTCACCGGCTAACGACCCGCATGGGAACACAGCGACGTGAAAATGTTAATTACTAATTTAAGCTGGCAGCCGTAAAGTAGAACAGCCCTTTGTCACCCTCAGCCTGTTTGGACCGGGCTGTCGGGTCCAGCAGTTAATACAGAGACAAGGCGGCCCGGTTCAGAGTAATGAAGGCGTTCAGGAGAAGTTTGAAAATATTGTTTAATGCCTCAAGCGAGAGGAGGACCGCGCCGTCTGGCTCAAAGTGTGAAAGAAACACAATGAGTCATTGTGAGGGGAGCTGAAGGGAAGCCATGTTAGCGCTGAGTCATGGGAACCATGGCGATAATCTGACACCCGGGGATCAAACACGCCACGGACAGACTGCACACGGCGCCACGCTAACTCAGCACGCTTACACGCGTCCCATGACCTTGTCTGCACACGTGTTTTTACAGTGTTTGATTGTTGATTTATAATTATGAATAATCAGTCTGGAAATACAGACGACGAAACAACACAGCAGATAGTTAGCTTCCAGTTTGACTTAGCTTCAGCATGCTAACTTCTGTTTTTGTTGTCTATCAGTGAATCATGTTTAGATACTCAGAACCTCAACAGAACCTCAGCAGAACCTCAACAGAAGATTAACAAGGTCTGAAAATAACCACTGATTTATGAGAACGCTGCTGCTGGAAAGATACTGCTGATACTAATGTGTGTGTGTGTGTGTGTGTGTGTGTGTGTGTGTGTGTGTTTGCGGGGTGAAGTGAGTTTGAACTTCTGCTTTTCATTTTCGTGCCTCTCTGATAACATTTCATCTCCAGAGGAAAACAGTTTATCCGGCCTTCCGGAGTTTTCTTTAATGGAAGCCTTCAGGCGCTTCAGACAGCAGAACCGGCCCGGCCCGGTTCTGCTGCGGCACAATCTGATCTCACATCTCACACACATGTTGACATGTTGAGACTGACTCGTCATCACGTGTGCAGCGTGTAAACATGAGAGCAGACAGACAGATTCAAACAGAGTCTTTATGGATAAACTGAGCAGCTACATGACAAACCAGTGATCATGTGACATGCCTGATCCCGACACGTGTCACACGTATGTCCACAGGAACACGCTTTAAACACGCTGACAGAAGCTCTGTTTGTATTTACAATAAATATGTCGACGCTTGTGTCTCCTCCTTGCCGTGAGCGCCGCGTGGCTCCGTGCCCGGCCATGATGATTTTCATATGTCTGAACAAAGAATCCAAAAATGTCCTCAGTCATCCAATATTAACATCAGAGTCAACAAAAGTCTAAACTCCAGAACCAGAACCAGAGCTCTGGACTCGACCCTGGATCCGCTGCAGGAGGGGCTTCACGGCATGACGTGATTAAAAGACTGCGTGACGGAAAATTTACAACAAATGTGAAGATTAATTAATAAACATGATACATGACGTTACAGGTGAAGCGTGCATGAATAAGTATGTTAACCGTGTGGACGTGTAGCGTGTTGGAGGATCAGGGTGAACACGGGTCGTCCGTCTGTCGGGGGTTTAAGAAGGTCACCATCTCTCTGATGCCGTCCTCACAAAGCGTCGTCTGAGGAGCTTTACTCAGGTTCTCTCCTTCGTCTTTAAACTTCTTCCACGTCTCTGAAACAAACAAATCAAGATCATTAATATTCATTTATTTTAATTGAAATGATTCATGTGAAGACATTGTGACTCAAACCTTCATCCAGCGTGGTCAGTAACGTGAAGTTCTCTGGATGATCCACGATGTCTTTCCTCTGAACGTCACCGATCTCCATCAACTGTAAGACTCCTGAACACAGAGACCAGACCAGTAACATTATAAAGAGTAGCTCTGTGTGCAAACAGGTAACTTCCAGCAGTGTTTCGTACCTTCACTGGCCTTCCAAACTTGGACTTCAACCTCAGCTGTGCTCTGTCTCTCCACAGCGATGATCCTGACGGTGTTGGGTGGGTCCACTTTTAATGATGACTCCACCTTGTAAACAAACAGGCTGTTCTGATGGAGAATACACTGAGTCTGATTCCCCTGAGATTTACTCTCTGCAGACAAGACACGGAACATACATGTCAGATTGAACATACATGTCAGGATGAACATACATGTCAGGATGAACATACATGTCAGGATGAACATACATGTCAGGATGAACATACATGTCAGGATGAACATACATCATGTCAGGATGAACATACATGTCAGGATGAACATACATGTCAGGATGAACATACATGTCAGGATGAACATACATGTCAGGATGAACATACATCATGTCAGGATGAACATACATGTCAGGATGAACATACATGTCAGGATGAACATACATGTCAGATTGAACATACATGTCAGGATGAACATGGATCATGTCAGGATGAACATACATGTCAGGATGAACATACATGTCAGGATGAACATACATGTCAGGATGAACATACATCATGTCAGGATGAACATACATGTCAGGATGAACATACATGTCAGGATGAACATACATCATGTCAGGATGAACATACATGTCAGGATGAACATACATGTCAGGATGAACATACATCATGTCAGGATGAACATACATGTCAGATTGAACATACATGTCAGGATGAACATGGATCATGTCAGGATGATCGATGATATGACGATGCATGTTTCTGTACCTGGACACGTCTTGCAGCACTTCCCGGCTGGCTTCAGCGGATGTTGACACGGGTACTCACTGGGACACGTGATGCGTTTACAGTCCTGCAGGCCGTCGGTACAAGTGCACAGGATGCATTCCAGGACCTTCCCCAGCACTGGGTGCCACATGTCTCCATGTGAGTACGTCTTCCCGTTGTATAAACATGCTGAAGGAATGGAAACCATGTGAGCAGTGCGTTCCATATGGAAACCATCGTAAAGCTGCGTCCATAAAATCAGATACCTATACGTGATGTGTGTTTGGACAGAGTCTCACCTCGCTGGTGTTTCCTCTGCAGCAGGATCTTCACGGTGGTCTCTGAAGCTCCTTTGAGGTTCAGTTTACTGAGGCTCAGACCTCTGGGAGAAGTTCTGACCCGGGGCGTTGTGGCACGGTCAGACCGCGCCCGGCTCTGCTCGCCTGAACACTGGTCCACTGAATGCCTCTTTGTAAACACACACACACAGTAAAACATTCGGAGGTCCTGGCTCCACTCGGTTCCCCTGAGTTCACGAGCATCATCATCAATCACGGCCCACATTGTTTCAAACAGAACCAGAGTTCAGCTCGGTCATCTGGACCGGAGGTCATGTGGTCATTAATGATCACAGCAACAACGTGGAGGTCTCACCAAGACCCTGATTAACCCCTCAGAGCCCAGAGTCAGACTGACCACCGCCAGTAACTAATACACTAAGTAATAATAATAATAAACTAATAACTAACATTCAGACAACCTTACCATACTTAACTCTTATCTAGTGTTCCAAAACAAACACCATCAGTCTGAAGTGAACTAAAGCTCCCGTCACTGTCCCTTTAAGAAATATGACATCTGAACAATTCATTACGTGTCCATAACAACACGTCGTCACATGACCACAGACTGACTGTCATCAATGTAATCCAGACAGATTAACACGTGAACACACGTGAACGCCTGAACGTACCACGCCTCTGTTCAGCTGAAGGTTTCCATCCTCGCTCGATGAAGATCCACTCGAGACGTTATCTGAACACAAACGTTTGATTATTAATTAAAGATTATTTAAATGGGTTGAAGATAACTCTCTGTGCTCATTGGTTAATCTGGTCGTCTCACCTTTACAGACCAGACAACAGGTGTCAGGGACAGACACAGGTGAGGAACAGCTGATTGGCTGACAGGTTTTCAGAGCGCAGAAGATGTTTCCATTCTGAGAAACAGACAGACAGACAGACAGACAGGCAGGCAGACAGACAGGCAGACAGACAGACAGACAGGCAGACAGACAGACAGGCAGACAGGTAGGCAGGCAGACAGGCAGACAGACAGGCAGACAGACAGACACACAGACAGGCAGACAGTCAGCGAGACAGTTTACGACTTTTAGTTTAATATGAATCATGTCATACAGACAAGTTGTCACAAATCAGTTAGAGACCAAAGGAGACAAGGACACGAGGACATGAGGAGACATCCCGTCCTCCAAACACCTCTGAACTCTTCATCCACTATTCTGTGGGGACCTGTTCTGGTACCTGAGGACCTGCTCTGTTATGTGGGGACCTGTTCTGGTACCTGAGGACCTGTTCTGGTACCTGAGGACCTGTTCTGGTACCTGAGGACCTGTTCTGGTACCTGAGGACCTGCTCTGTTATGTGGGGACCTGTTCTGGTACCTGAGGACCTGTTCTGGTACCTGAGGACCTGTTCTGGTACCTGAGGACCTGTTCTGGTACCTGAGGACCTGCTCTGTTATGTGGGGACCTGTTCTGGTACCTGAGGACCTGTTCTGGTACCTGAGGACCTGTTCTGGTACCTGAGGACCTGTTCTGGTACCTGGGGACCTGTTCTGGTACCTGGGGACCTGTTCTGGTACCTGAGGACCTGTTCTCTTTACTGTTAGTATTCATATAACATATATGTGTGTATGTATTATACATTGTTCTGTCCGTGCGATGGTGTGGACTCACTGAGCATGTGCACATCACACACTGGTTGCTCTGCTTGGACGGGAACAGCTCGTGTTTGTTGAACGTCTCTCCAGGCTGATACACGCTGCCGTTATACCTGCAGGACTTCACCGATGCCCGGAGACCGGCGGGGATCCTGGGCTCATCTGAGGGGAGGACAGCACATGGGACAGGAGTCAGAACCAGAACCAGGTCCAAACAGCTGTCTGTGTCTGTAGGCTCTCACCTGTACACCTGGGACAGCACTGTTTGGGCTCAGCAACCGGGTTTTCACAGGGCAGAGCGGGACACCTGATAGTGTTACACTTCACATGACCCGTCTGAAAGACACAGCACACACCAGATTACACAGAACCAGGCCCGGGTCTGTTTGCTGTAGATATTCTATATGTGTTAAAGGTGTAGAACCTCCGTGCAGATGCAGCGCATGCAGAACATGAGACCAAACGGCTCCAGGTACGGGTGCCAGCTGTCGCCTGGACTGTACGTCTGATCCTTGAAGGTACAGACCAGACCGGACCCTGGAACCACAGACAGGTGGGTAAGACACAGAACCAAACAGAACCAAAGAGACACAACAGAACCAAAGAGACAGAACAGAACCAAAGAGACAGAACCAGACAGAACCAAAGAGACAGAACAGAACCAAACAGAACCAAAGAGACACAACAGAACCAAAGAGACAGAACAAGACAGAACCAAAGAGACAGAACAGAACCAAACAGAACCAAAGAGACAGAACAGAACCAAAGAGACAGAACACAACAGAAC
>CM024807.1:317500-320000 GCA_014281875.1 Nibea albiflora
GGAAAGGACCAGAGGAGGTGAAGGAGGAGGTGAGGAAAGGACCAGAGAAGGTGAAGGAGGAGGTGAGGATAGTACCAGAGGAGGTGAAGGAGGAGGTGAGGAAAGGACCAGAGGAGGTGAAGGAGGAGGTGAGGAAAGGACCAGAGGAGGTGAAGGAGGAGGTGAGGATAGTACCAGAGGAGGTGAAGGAGGAGGTGAGGAAAGGACCAGAGGAGGTGAAGGAGGAGGTGAGGAAAGGACCAGAGGAGGTGAAGGAGGAGGTGAGGAAAGGACCAGAGGAGGTGAAGGAGGTAAATGTTGTGGAGAAATTGCTGAAGTCAAAGGTCAGTAGTGAGGTCAGGAGTTCAGACAGTGTTCAGGAGCCTCTGGTGTCTGATGCTGTCATATTTATTGATCATCAGAGACTCAAAGTTCAGCAGAAGTTTCAGAGTCTGATGAACTCATGCTGAAGGTCAGACTTTAGACCTCTACAGAGGACACCACAAATACTAAATGCCCAGAACCACACCTGACCCAGAGTACCTACTGCACGACCTCGAGGTCCACACCTGACCCAGAGTAACTACTGCAGGACCTCGAGGTCCAAACCTGACCCAGAGTAACTACTGCAGGACCTCGAGGTCCACACCTGACCCAGAGTACCTACTGCAGGACCTCGAGGTCCACACCTGACCCAGAGTAACTACTGCAGGACCTCGAGGTCCAAACCTGACCCAGAGTAACTACTGCAGGACCTCGAGGTCCACACCTGACCCAGAGTACCTACTGCAGGACCTCGAGGTCCACACCTGACCCAGAGTAACTACTGCAGGACCTCGAGGTCCACACCTGACCCAGAGTACCTACTGCAGGACCTCGAGGTCCACACCTGACCCAGAGTAACTACTGCAGGACCTCGAGGTCCACACCTGACCCAGAGTAACTACTGCAGGACCTCGAGGACCACACCTGACCCAGAGTAAGGATAGGATAACAGAGAGGAGAGGAGCACAGGAGGTGAAGTAGGAGGTGAAGGAGGAGAACCTCTTGTGTTGGACCGCTCTAATTGGTCAGGTGTTCCTAACAAGATGTCCACTCACCTTCTTCCTGAACGCAGCCTTCTTCTTCTTCTCGTCTTCCTCCATCTTCTTCAGACGGGCTGCCTGCTCTGAGAAAAGAAGAAGTCATGTGATCTGTCATGTGATCAGTCATGTGATCAAAGTTTACTTGGTAACCACAGATTAGATTTACATTTAGCAGATGCTTTTATCCACAGCGACTTGCAGAGTGCTGTGACGGTTCTTAAGGAGGACATTTGACAGTGTTGTAGAGGAGGTCCTCTCTGCAGGTCTTCAGAAGTGTGTGAGGGTAGACAGGGACGCCTCTGATCTGGTACCAACTGGTACGAAGTTCCACCAACGGGGAACAACAAAACATATCTGAACGAAACCTTCAAATCAGCCGCCATCTTGGTTGTGACTTTAGACTGGATTGTTTATGTCTGCGTTGCCGTGGTAACACACATGTTCAAGCATGTTACTGAAGTTTATATAAATAAAGTTTGATTAAAGAAGCTTCAGGGAATCTTTATGGCACAAACATGTTTTTATTACTGACTTTAATCTGTCCTGAGCTAACTGAGCTAACAGATTAATAATAAACACTGATCTGTTTAATTAAATAATGACTCATATTAACCTCTTTCAGTTTAATGTGTGTGTTGCAGTAACAGACTCTTGACGCCATCTTGTCTCCATCATCATCGTTATGATTAAAGCTCTGTTTCCCGCCATCACCCTCCTCTCTGCGGCACTGTGCGGGGCTCGTGCGGCACTGTGCGGGGCTCGTGAGGCTCTGACATGTAAGCTGAGCTGACCAATGAGAGCAGCGCCTCGTCTCCTCGCGCTGTTTCTTCACTAACGTTTAACGGACGGATCGTTTCTGTCTCCGCGGGCTGTGACTCACGTTACCCGGGTCAGAGTGTGCTGTCAGCGGGCTCACCTCGCGCCTTCCTCCGGCTCTCCTGGTCTCCCACAGTCGGAGGTTTCTCCATCGAGTTTAAGATCGAGCCCAGGAGGTCCGCCATCTTGGAACGAAAGGGCACACTGTTGTTGTTGGCTGAGGCTGAGCGAGCTGCGCAGGCGCACTGTGAACACACTTTAAATACACAGAGCCCCTCTTCCTGTAGCGGGCAGTCAAGGTACTGCAGCCAACCAGCTACTGCCTGGGTCTTCAACAGGGGGTCCGCGACCCCGGGGAGGTCCTCACAGTTACTGCAGGGGTCCGTGAAATATGTCTGAAATGACACATGAACACCGGCCCAACATGTTTCTAAATTAATCCACCTAATGTACAAAAAACTGCCACAAACTGCAATTCGTCTAACGTCCACTTGAGGCTGGCTCCAGAAGTGAGTCAGTCTCCATAAGTCCCCATGTTGAAATGTCCAACTTCACAGCATAAATAAACATGTTTACAGCCTGGTCTCTAGAGGTAGATGAGTTGGAGGTTGGAGACAGTT
>CM024807.1:322500-357500 GCA_014281875.1 Nibea albiflora
ACGGATTTTGTGAATGAAGTGTTGATGTGTCACCGTCTGCCTGCCTCTGTCTGTCTGAACAAACTGATCCAGGTTCTGATCCAGGTTCTGATCCAGGTTCTGATCCAGGTTCTGAAGGAGGCCACTGGCCCGCTGTGTTAAAGCATGGATGCTGTCTGTAAACAGGAGCTGCTGCTTTGTGTCCGGCTTTGTCGGATTCAATCTGTCCTATTCAGAGAAAAAACAAAGAGTGTTTACACGAGGCCAACTCAACGTTACCGCAACGTTAGGATGATGTTTGGACTGTCACTGTGTTACTGCAGAGGATCATTAATATGGCTGACTTTAAACATGACGCTCAGACAGGAAGAGATCCTCAAGCCTGACCTTTCAAAATAAAATGTGAATCAGGCGCTGTGATGAGCCACTCCATTAAAGTCTGTTTAATATCAGACTGACTAACGTCTGCACCTCAGTCCACCGGAACGTTAGAGTTTGAACGTTCAATCAACGTGACGCCAACGTTCAATCAACGTGACGTGAACATTACTGCGGTTAATGTTTGTTCATCATCTGCAGATTTAAATGTCTCCACACGTATTTATGTTGACACTGATCACTGACTGCTGCTTTCACCTGTCACCTTTGACCTTTTCAATTTAAGTGATTTACAACTACAGTAGTGTGTGTGTGTGTGTGTGTGTGTGTGTGTGTGTGTGTGTGTGTGTGTTGGGGGCGTGGGGCTCTGTGGGCATAAGAAAGAGCAGGGGAGAAACGGGATGTGCAAAATGTGATGAGCAAAAAAGACTTTCTGTTTCCCTGTACACACACACACACACACACACACACACACACACATTCATACCACACTTTTACACCAACACAGAAAAAGAGCATCATATGTAATGATGTCATATGATGGATCATTGAATTATTATTATTTTTAGAGTCAGCAGCTTTGAAGGTTCGTCACATGTAAAACATGTTTTATACTAAAATTAGAGCAGATCAAACTTTATGTTTGATTTTGTTATAATCGGAGTCAATGCCGCCAAAAATGTCTGAAGGGTAACAGGTGGAGCTTTTTCCTTCAGTGTATTACAGGCATATTATCAGACCTGAGGCTGGAATATAAATATGGGTTAACACAGCCAATGACAGAGGGAGCGTTATGGTGACGACTTCCAACCAGCAGCAGCACACCGGACTTGACTCATTTAATCAGCTGATCTCAGTCTTCAGAGAGTTGATTGGTCAAACTGTGAGCTCTTGGTTGGTTGGAACAAAAACCTGCAGCCACAGCGGCCCTTTGTGGAACAGTTGGACACCCCTGCTCTAAATGAACCCCCTCCAACTAGTGGACACTAATGCCAAACGGTAGGTGGTATCAAAAAGCCCAAATGACCGTGAGCATCCTCATCTTGTCGACCATGTGAATGCCCAATTTCAGTGTGTGAAGTTAAAACATGTGACCTGGGGAGAGAGAGAAAGAACAGGTGCCCCGTGCTCCTCTCCAGGTTACATGGGAGTAGATGGGGCTGTCGGTGGCTGATCCTGGCGCATCAGTGCGTCTCCCGCCAAAACTACAAGTCTGACAGCTTCAGCAGTGATATCGCTGCGTAGCCCAACAATTCTCCTACGTTTCTATGTAGAAATTATTTCTGTAGAGTGACATTTGTGGCCACGAGAGCCGTTTGCAAATGTATTTTCTGACAAATGTTTCTCTCCCTCTCCACTCTAGCTCTGGAACATTCTACCAATACACACCCATTGTAAACTCTAACATAATAATTACAACGCGTGTTTTCATCAACAAGTTTAATTTACAACATGAAGACTCAAAACTTCTTTTAGAAATTTAATCCAACAGCCGACAAAGTCCGACGCGGTTCAGACCTCGTTAACACTGGAGCTCAAATTAACATCGATGTGAAAATCTGAAATTAAAGGCTCGTTAATGTCATGAAATGAAGGCTGAGAGTCTGATTGGTTGATTGTCTGAGCTGATGAGGAAGTGACTGTGTCACAGAATAAAACCTGAAGCTTCGCTTGAATTAACGAGCAGGTTTGTTAGTGTTCAGAAAAAAGTGACATTGACAACAAACAAACTGTTTTCAAACTGTTTATAAAAAAAAATAAAGAGCCAATTTGACAATCCACCATCCTGCACACAGAACCAGAACCAGTCATCCACATGTTGCAGAGCTCATTAACGAGCTGTGACCCACGGTGGCAGGAAACATTTGAAAACAACAAAAAGACAAAAATCAGTTTGAACATGAAAAAAAAATCTGCAAACTTTTTTTTTATTTTTTTACATCAAATCACTAAAATAGAAACATTTGTCATCAGAACCGAACCAGAACCAAAGATGCTCCGTGCACACCAAGAAAACTACAAAGACTGACGGACCTGAACTCATCAGGACAAATGAAGATGAAGAAGTTTGCCAGCGGTCAGTGAACGCCTCACGCTGTGAACTAATGAGAATGTTGTGTTAACAGATCAAACTGTGACATCACAGCTCAGATAAACCCCACCAATCAGGACGGAGCAGCGAGACAGGAAGTGACGTGAGCGTTGTCTGAAGTGATGATGCTGCGATGAGGTCACACGTTTGGTACTTTTGCGTTCATTGTCGTCGTTTGTGAAACATTAAAAGTTCTTTTACAAAATAAAGTTCAAACGGGAACGCAGACACGAGATGGCGTGACAGATGAACACACCATCATGATGTTTGGAGTCCAGCTGCTTCCTACAGATCTGTGATGTCATAGAGCGTGCAGCCATAGAAACATAAAGTGTGTGTGCGGTGGCCATGAGTCCAGGACCAGCTGAGCCCTGATGGTCCGGTCCGAGCCCTCTGGGATCCGGGTCTCCTGAGGGCTCGTCTTTATCAAATGAAGTCCTCTTTTGGTCCCATTGTCCTCTTTGGAGTCATCGTCAGCACTGCTGAGGATCTGCAGGACCCGTGAAGGACCTGGATGGTTCGGATCCGTCCTTGTGGTCTGGGCCGGCAGGCCGGTTTTGTGTCCTCGGTGGTTCCTGGCAGAGCGGTCATTTGTGAAATAAGTAGATGGGCCTCTGGAACCCTGTGGAGATGAAGAGGACACGTTAACGTCACGCCGCGGTGCTGACAGAAATGCTCTGACGGGTCAGTGAGGTACCTCTGATCGAACACTTGGGGGCGCCGAGGTACTCAAAGCTGCTGAAGCCAACCTCGGCCGTGAGGTACGAGGAGAACTGGTCCGGTCTGAGCTGGATGCTGTGGAAGTTCCTGCTGATGTTCTCCTGCGAGGACAGAGACACACGTTAGAGACTGAGCTTTCACTCCCAGCATGCACTGGGGCTGGCGGCGCCTCACCGTCAGCTTCTTCCTCCTCACGTACGACTCCCACGGCTGAGGCTCCAGGATGAACAGACCTCCAGGACGGAGGTGTCTGTAGACCCTCTGGAAGAACCGCTTCAGCCCGCTGTCACCCCAGTTCAGGTGGACCCACTTCGTGACGCTGAGACATAACACCACGTCGTATTCCGCCCGCTGCGTCAGCACGAGGGTATCGTTGTCCAGGACGTAGTTTGCCTGAAACAGAAGAAACATGGTGAAGAACAGGTGGAGAAAAGATGGAGAAGAGGAACAGTCGGAGAAGAGGTGAAGAACAGGTGAAGAACAGGTGAGGAAGACTAGGAGAACAGATGAAAGACAGTCGGAAAATAGATGAAGAACAATCGGTGAACAGGTGAGGAAGGGTGAGGAAGGGGTGGAGAAGAGGTGAGAGCAACAACAGACCTGGTGGTCACAAGAGGTCTCACCTTGATGAAGGACACGTTGGACGGGAACTCTCCGGGTCGAGTCGTGGACGTCTCCGTCAGCGGCGGAGCGGCAATTGGACCTCTGGAGATCTTTAGAGAGACGGGGAATGAGCAGCTGATGGACTGATCACTGCCGGCGGACTCATAGTCTTCCTGAGCCTGATCCAGTTCCTCGGGTCTGCCATCCTCACTCTGGGTTCTGGTCTGGGTTCTGGTCTCAGAGTCTGTTCTAGACTCTGCGGGGTCGCCCTCTCCCATCAGCGTCTTCCCATTTTCCTCGCTGCCGTCTGCCTCGTTGTGCTTCTCCCCTCCGTTCCTCTCCTCCTGTTTGGTGGCCCGCGGGGCCTCCCGGTCCTGCAGGTCCCGCCGGGCCTCCTGGTTCTGCAAGGCCCGCCGGGCTTCCTGGGTCTGCAACTCGGACAGATAGTGCCGGATGTTCTTCCTGGCTGCCTGAACCAGACCACTGTCGATGTCCAGGCCCAGAATCCGGGCCGGTCTCAACATTTTGGCAATGTAGAGCGTCAGGTGACCTGCATTACAGCCCAAGTCCAGAACCTCTTTACCTTCGAACCATTCTGGACGGAGTACGCGGACCCGCGGGTCCTCACTGGCGCCCGGGTTTCGGTACCCGTAATACTTGTTGTAGTTCCCATACTGGAACTTCTTCTTCTGCTGCTCCCTCACCTGGTGGTGGGGCTGCTGGTGCTGCCGACCTCCTGGACCCAGTTTGAACCCAATCCTCGGCGTATGGAAAGACGACTGAGAGCTTCTTGGACCTCCAGAACCACAGCTCCGTTCTGCAGGTCCAGGCTTACCGACCGGTGTGGAGTGGATCATGGGCGGGTCCAATTTGCCAGAGTTACGTCTGCGCTTGCGTCGGCTTGTGTGCTGGTTTGGCGCCCCCGATGCAGACGAGTCCTCCAGCGACACGGACTCATCCCTGCAGCCGGCGGAGGACTCAGCTGAAGGCTCATGGGAGTTCACGGCGCCGCCGGACAGAGCACCAGACTCTTTAGAGATATCGAGAGCAGAACACGACAAGGACAGACCGGGCAGCGGTGTGGAGGTTCTGACCTCGCTTCGTCCTGATTCAGAGACACTCATCTGTGCAGCTGAAATCCCGCCAACGCCGCCGCCGCCGCCTGCTCCAGCCCCGCCACTGGCCCCTCCGTGGTGTCTGTTGCGGTGTCTTTTCCTGCCGCCACTCTTGAAGGGCGACACCAGGAAGCTGCTGTCGGCAATGCCACTGTTCAGGTTGAGCGGATCGGTGATGTCTCTGGGGATCAAGATCTCCACGGGGTCGCGACTCTTCGCCGGCAGCGGCGAGGATTTGGGCGTCTCTGCATTGAGCGCCCTGTTGACCTCCTCGTCCAGCAGACTGTTCAGGTTCAGCGGGTCGAAGATGTTCCCGCCCAGCAGGAAGTTGGTGGGCAGGACGGAATCGCTCTCTGAGTTGGCTCGCCGTCTCCTCTTGCCGGATGTCGGGTGTTTGAACCCGGAGCTCGCCGTGTGGCGGCGCTTCGTCAGCCTCGTCTGTTGCTGCTGTTTAGAGTGATGGAAGCTGTTCCTGCGGCTGTTCTCATTGGCTTGAGCTCTCTGCCCACCGTCGTCCTGTGAGCGGGTCAGCGCGTCCATGGTACTGGTGTGTTTTGGCGAGGCCGGACAGGCGGCGGCGGTGAAGTCAGGGGTAGCGGCGGTGCCCTCCTCCATCACGGACACAGTGCTGTAACCTCCAGTGCGATCTGAGAGCTGCAGGGGCGATGTGGAGCTAACCTGAGGACTGCCGGTCTTCACGGGGTCCTCATCAACAGACATGTTCTCCGGATCATGGACCAGAACCAGACATGGAATCCTTGTGGAACTGACGGAGACATAACACAAGATTATCAGATTACAGGACAGAGACCTCCACCTGGACACCGGGGTCAGGTGTAGTTCACGCCCTGGTCTATCACTTAAAGCTCGGCTATTCTCTCTGTTACTTCCTAACATCTCACTTTAGAACTAAAGTCTCGGTTCTGACGGTTTGGGTCTACTCCCGTACCGGATCCGGGCTCTGCCCCCCCGGACCATGCGCACTGAGCGGGTACTGACCTGAAAAGTTCCCGGTGCTGGACAGTTATCTAGTTAGCACGTTAGCTCTTAGCTTGTGTACCGCGGGCCGGAGCTCTGAACGTCGACTAAACGTCGAGCTTCATCCGGACAAACCGCTCTGATTTCGGGCTAACAGTGAAGCAGCCGCCTCGGTATTCTGCTGCCAGACCCGCCCGGAACCGCCCCAACCGAACCCGTGAGCCACATTAACGGGCAGTGATAGTACCTACCAGATGGCCACCTATCAACAGTGTAGTCACCATCAGAGTAACAGTGTGCGCTCGGGTCGGCTCGGCTCGGCTCGGCTATCTCCGTCACTGCCGCGCACTATCCACTCGTGCTAACGTTAGCAGCTAGCACACAAGTGTCCGCCCATAAACACCGACCTGAAACTCAGCTCAGCTCGGAGGTTCCGTGCTGGTCTGTCCGCGCCACAGGCTCCCCTGTGCCGCCTGGATGGGGCCGTGGAGCCGGTCAGTGAACTCTCCGTGTCCGGCAGGCGGGTTGAGAAGGCATGAGAGAGAAGGCATGGCTGCGCATCCGGGCTCCGACCTCCGGCTCTGGGATGTTATAATGAGCCTCCACAGATTAATAAACATATCGATTAATGAGTCAGTTACTGATAAAATCAATTGTTTAAAAACATCCATGAAGTTTAAACAGCCAATGAGACAAACCAGAACGACTGTGTCAAATCAAAATGGATGACACGTTAAATGATTTAATATCAGCGTTAACTTCACTTTAAATTCAGCTTTATTAAAGGCAGACCTTTAATTTAATATTTATGTTTTTATTTAACATTTTATATATATATATATATATATATATATATATATATATAATGTGACACAGTTAATGTTTTAGCCTGTATCGTTAGCTGTGTTAGCCTCTGTCATTGGCTGTGTTAGCCTCTGTCGTTGGCTGTGTTAACCCATATCATTAGAACTGTGTTAGCCTGTATCGTTAGCTGTGTTAGCCTCTATCATTAGCTGTGTTAGCCTCTGTCGTTGGCTGTGTTAACCCATATCATTAGAACTGTGTTAGCCTGTATCGTTAGCTGTGTTAGCCTCTATCATTAGCTGTGTTAGCCTCTGTCATAGGCTGTGTTAACTCATATCATTATAGCTGTGTTAGCCTCTATCAATAGCTGTGTTAGCCTCTGTCATTGGCTGTGTTAGCCTGTATCATTAGCTGTGTTAGCCTCTGTCATTGGCTGTGTTAGCCTGTATCATTAGCTGTGTTAGCCCTGTCATTGGCTGTGTTAGCCTGTATCATTAGCTGTGTTAGCCTCTGCCATTGGCTGTGTTAACCCATATCATTATAACTGTGTGAGCCTCTATTGTTAGCTGTGTTAGCCACTCTTTACAGTCAGTAGTTCAGTTGTAGATATTAGCTTTCCTCCCAGTCACCACTAGAGGGAGACACAACCTGAGTTTTTGTATGAACACTGACAGGAAACCTGTATGTAGATGTAGAAATACTTCCTCTCTGTGAATATTAAAACTGTTTAACATGAAGGAAACATTTATAAAGTTACGCTGTGTTCATCTGTAGCCATGGGAACAGGAGGGTTTGTTTGGAGGTGACAGAGACAGGAAACATATGCTGTGCCTTTATTTTGAAAAGCATGTGTTTCCTGTCTCCAGAAGTTATATTTTATATTTCATGTCTGATGATCTTTAAAAACACACTAACACTCTGTGAGTCCTCCAGCAGCTTTTTGTGTCGTCGTCCATCACATCAGATTTATGCAGATTATAATCTGACTGACATTTAAACTGTAAATCACAATAAACAGAGACATCAAACACAGAGACGTGTTCATGTCGTCATACGTACATATGTACATACATACGCACGTACGTTTCATGTAGTCATATCTCAGTCTTTAGGTGTGTCTGTGTCTGTCTGTCTCTTTCTCTCTGTGTCTCTCTGTCTGTCTCTTAATTTACTTCAGTTCAATCCAGCTTTATTGGCATGGGAAACATAAGTTAACGTTGCCAAAGCCTGACATCAACAAGAAGCACAGATAAATGTAACATAAAACAGGAATATGAAATAATAATATTAAATTGTTAAATATATACAAAGTAAACGATGTCCATCAGGAGGGGACGGTCTCGGTCTGTCCTTCCTGTCCGTTGGACGTCCTTCTGTGGTCGCAGCAGTTCACAAACCTTGCTGCTATGTTTTGCACATTGCTGTACTTCACCCAGCAGGTGTGGAAGTTTTTGGATGTGGTCTAATGTCTCTAAAGTCTTTGTGGGTGTTTGTGATCTGTGGGCAGGACGTGTCTCTGATGTCTTTGTATAGAGGACAGGTAGTCAGGAAGTGCAGCTCGGTCTCCACCTCGTGTTCTGTGCAGTGGGTGTAGTCTCTCTCTGTGTGTCTCTTTGTCTGTCTCTGTCTGTCTCTCTGTCTTTCTGTGGCTCTCTCTGTCTGTCTCTCTCTCTGTGTGTCTCTCTCTGTGTCTGTCTGTCTCTCTCTCTGTGTGTCTCTGTCTGTCTGTCTCTCTCTCTCTCTCTGTGTCTCTGTCTGTCTCTCTCTCTCTATCTCTCTCTGTGTCTGTGTGTCTCTCTCTGTGTCTGTCTGTCTGTCTCTCTGTGTGTCTCTGTCTGTCTGTCTCTCTCTCTCTCTCTATCTCTCTCTCTGTCTGTCTCTCTCTGTGTCTGTCTGTCTCTCTCTGTCTGTCTCTCTCTGTGTCTCTCTGCGTGTGTCTCTCTCTCTGTCTCTGTGTTGACAGCACTCTCTAATCAGTCTCCAGGTCTCAGTTGGTTGGTGGACCCCCCCTCCCCTCTCTTAGAGGGTACCTGTCCCCCTCCTCCGTCTCCTCCATCCCTCTCTTTTCTCATGTTAATGGGGGGGTGCGGTGCTCCATCCCGGACACCATCTGCCCCTCCTCAGGCTCTGTGGGCCCCTCAGCTCTCCAGACGTGCCTCCATTGTTTGAGTGTGTCCAAGCAGAAGGTGGAGAGCACACATGGCTCCTCCATCAGCAGCACAAGCCCATGCTTCATTAGCCTACATGTGACGGAGGGGGGGGGTTGATCGCGTGCCCTCTGTGCACCAACATCAGGACATCCACCAACCATTCGAGTAACGGTCCACAGGTCCTACGTCATGTAGCAGAGAGTGCAGACGACCTTTGAACTGAACGGCAGTGAGTTAATAATTTAAATTATTTGAAATAAATTTGATGCTAAAGATTCAAACAAACATCCTCAAACATCAAACAACACTTTACATATTCAACTTTACAAACTAAAGTTAAAGGTCCAGTGTGTTGGATTTAGTGGCACCGGAAGTTGCAACCAAATGAATACTCTCGCGTCACCCTCTCCTTCCAAACATGTAGGACGACCTAGAGTTTGGTTTGCCCGCTCTCTCTCTGATTCATATGTTCAGGGTTTGTGTACGCTGATGAAAACATGCTGATGCTGTTTCCACAGATGATTGATCAGAAAAGTTCATTAAAAAAGACTCTTAATGATTTTAATAAGTCCACTCTGACTCTCCACCTGTGAATCACCAGCTGAGCTACGCTGAGCCAATGGTGACGAGCTGGGAGGTTACCTGCATCCTTCCACCTTGTTTGCAGAGCCACATGCTGCCGGCTACATTCAGATCAGTTATTGAACTGTCCAAGCAAAGAGGAACAAGGCCGCTTCACAATACGCCAGCTGTCAGGGGGAGGGGCTTCTTCAGTCCGCTGTTGTCATGGATACGACTTTTTGTGTTGCTCCTGTGAGGCTGTTTGACTGAAGGAGGACGTGTGGTGCTCTGTGGTCTGTTCAACATGTTACCGTGACAATGAGCTTCATTTAAATACACAAACATGTTTATATTGTCATTATACAACAGTCAGCTCAGAGCGAGTGATCTCATTGGACGAGAGTCGTTCATGAGTTCTGTTATAGAGAATAACAGCACGGAGACGTTAATGTATCACTACAGCTCTTCTAGTATTAACGTTACATTAACATTAACACACATGAACACACCAGGATCAAACATTTCCTGAATACAATCTGATAATAAACCTGATCAGGTTTTTCAGCCGTGGACAAACAAACGTGTGATGATGGCGTTCGTTCTTTCACAGTATGATGTCATATCTTCAGGTATAGGTGAGAGGTCTGACTGATTTGACTGGCAGACGGAGAAGTTTAGATCATCTCTTCTCGTGTATCATCACTTCCTGTGAGCGTCTCGCTGGCTTGCCGAGCTCGGCCATAATGTGATCACGTGAACTATAATGTGATATCTGCCAAAGAAGCAGCAGCTCACGTTTCTGCCTCCAGCTTCACATCAAACTTTGTTCTTGGATTGATGTTCAGGACACGAGTGATGATGAAGGCTCACACACACACGAGACATTTGAATCTGAAGAACGTGAACGGAGCTTCAAAAAAATCCAAAAGTGAAGAAACCTTACATATTTTATTTTATAAGAACCAATCAGATTTTATAAATCTCATGATATAAGTAATATTGTACTTTGTAAGTAAACAGAATGGATCGCAGTGAGTGGTGGGTCATTGAGAAGCAGGAAACAGGGACAGAAAAACAGAAACTACACCATGATCAGGTGGTGCAGGTGGTGCAGGTGTTGCAAGGACCTGCTGAACCTCTCCTTCTTACACCGTGGGTGTAGCAGTCTGCTGCTGAAAGAGCTGCTCAGAGACCCTCAGTGGGGTGAGAGGTGGTGTCCATGATGGATGTCCTCCTCTCCTCCACCTCCTCTGTGGAGTCCAGAGGACAGTCCAGGACAGAGCTCGCTCTCCTGATCAGTCTTTGAGTCTGCTCCTGTCCGTGCTGCCGCCTCTCCAGCAGACCACAGAGTCTTAGAACGTCCTGAGGAGAGCCCTGCACACTCTGAAGGAGCTCAGTCTGCTCAGCAGGTGGAGGCCACTCTGGCCCTTCTTGTCAGTCCAGTCTAGTTTATTGTTGAGGTGAACACGCAGGAATCTGTAGCTCTCCACCAGCTGACAAAGTCTCTGATGACCGTCCTGTACTCCAGCTCGCTCCCCTCAGAAACATCCAACAGCAGCTGTGAGAGAACTTCTGGATGTGGCAGTGGGTGGTGTTGTGGATGAAGTCCGAGGTGTGGAGGGTGAAGAGGAAGGGGAGAGCACCGTACCCTGAGGGACAGCTGTGCTGCAGAGCACCACGTCAGACAGTGATGGAGCCTCACATACTGCGGTCTGTTGGTGAGGTCGTCAGTTGTCCATGCAGCAGGTGTTGGTCCACTCCCACGTTCTCCATCTGAGCAGTGACGGCTGGGTGGTGTTAAAGCACTGGAGAAGTCAAAGAACATGAGCCTCACAGTGCTCCAGCTGTCCTCCAGGTGTAGCAGCGATCTGTGCAGCAGGTAGATCACTGCATCATCCACCCTGATCCCAGGCT
The DNA here is from genome assembly GCA_014281875.1 of Nibea albiflora. Taxonomy (NCBI): domain Eukaryota; kingdom Metazoa; phylum Chordata; class Actinopteri; family Sciaenidae; genus Nibea; species Nibea albiflora. Next base: position 333,795 of record CM024807.1, read on the forward strand.
GGTAAGCAAACTGTCCTGGGGGAGGTGTGAAGAGGGAGCAGGTGGGGGTGAAGAGGGAGCAGGTGGGGGTGAAGAGGGAGAGGAGGCAGAATCAAATCTATTAAAAAACAGATTGAGCTCATCTGCCCAGTCTTTGTCCCCGCTGGCTTGATTCCTCCCCTCTCCTTTACGATGGCCTGCGATGTTCTGCAGCCCTCTCCAGACATCCCCGGCGTTGTTGTCCTCCAGCTGTATCTCCAGTTTCCTCCTGTAGATGTCCTTCCCCTTCCTGATCCTTAGCCAGAGTTCGTTCTGGACTCTACACAGCTCCCTGTCCCGGGATTTAAAGACCCTCTTCTTCTCTTAATCTCGGGGGTCACCCACAGTTTGTTGTTGGGAAAACACCGTACCAGCTTGGAGGGCACATCGTTCTCACGCAGAAGTTGATATAATCCGTGATGCAGTGGGTCATGCTGTCGATGTCACTGCCGTAGGGGCTGCAGAGTGCTTCCCAGTCTGTAGTTTCAAAGCAGTGTCTGAGCCTGGCACAGGACTCCTCAGACCACTGCTTCACTATAATCAGTGTGATTGTAACCACTATAAACTCCTGCTAAACCTTTTTGTTGTATATATTTTTGCTACACGTGAAGCTGGATGCACTTTTTGTTGTAAATAAACACTGTGCGGTGGATTTTGAACAAACTGTTTTGAATCTGTCTTCTACTTATGCCGCTCTGGTCCGGTTTCCCAACGGTAATGCTAGCATGCTAATCTTAGCAGGTTTACCATGTTCATGATCTAAGTTAGCATGTTTGCATCAAGCATGCTATCATCAGCAGGCTAACGTGCCTAACGTGCTAACGCGGCTGTGTTTGTAGTCCTGCTTCTTCCTCTTCCTGGCTAATCTAAATATGGTCATAGTTGTGGATCATCGATGGACCTGAGGTGGCTGAATGGCACCTGTACCATCTGTGACCACGCCCACCTGTCAATCAAAGCGTCCACGCTCTGAATCCTGCATAACTTTAAGCCTTAATATAATGTGAACAGGTGAGCTGTATATAAATTCACCCTCAGTACAGTTGTCATGAACGGGGAAATTAGCTACAGAGACCAAAACTGTTTTTTGTACCAGGCTGTAAACATGTTTATTTCTGCTGTCTAACATGGGGACTTTATGGAGACTGACTCACTGCTGCAGCCAGCCTCAGGTGGACGTTAGAGGAACTGCAGGTTCCTGTGTTGGAAGCTGGTGATTGGTTATTTCGTGTTGATTTCACCATGTGTTGACATCATGTGTTGGACCTACAGTTGACCAGTCACATGATCAGATCCTGTGACACGCTGTGATGTCATAATTATATTTCATCTGACAGATTACTCATTGAGATATACTTGAACTCAGATCATATATGACGTCATATAGATCATATCTATAGATCATATTTGATGAAACGTCCTCTGTGCTGTGATGAAGACGAGCAGCCATTACAGCGTTGTCAGGACAACCAGCATGATTCACGGAGGCCTCCACCTTCAGCCATGAGAGGAGCAGATGCTGTGCCAGGCAGCCAATCACAGGTGAGCTCCAGGAAAAAGATGACATCATAGGCAAATTAGGGCAAACTCAGCGAGGTGTTTGGTTGTCGTGTCCGCGTGCTTCAAAAACAGAGTGCTTCATGACGTGAGAGAAGAAAAGTGTCGACGACTGACGTAAAACTGTAAGACTGAGCACGAGACTGAAACTTACCTTAAAGCGTTATTACGAACAAACAGCTGTTTGAACATCAACTTATATTTAAATTAAATCTGAACTCGAGCAGGAAATAAACATTCTGATTTTCAGCTGATCACAAAACACTTTCATTTAAATCTGATTATTTATTTTAATGTTATCTTCTTATTAAATAACTAATTAATATGACCTGTCACTCACTGATGATTGGCATGTGCTCATTAACAGACCTGTCTCCCTCCTCTCCCTCCTGTCTCTCCCTCCCTTCCTCTCTCTCCTCTCTCCCCTTCCTCTCCCTCCTCTCTCCCCCTCTCTCTCCCTCTCTCCTCTCTCTCCCTCCCTCCCTCCCCTCCTCTCTCTCCCCCCTCTCTCTCCCTCCCTCCCTCCCCTCCTCTCTCTCTCCCCCCTCTCTCTCCCTCCCTCCCTCCCCTCCTCTCTCTCTCTCTCTCCCTCCCTCCCTCCCCTCTCTCTCCCTCCCCTCCTCTCTCTCCCTCCCGCCCCTCTCGCTCTCTCTCCTCTCCCTCCTCCCCCCTCCCTCCCCTCCTCTCTCTCCCTCCCTTCGTCTCCCTCCCTCCCCTCCTCTCCCTCCCCGCCTCTCTCCCTCCTCCCCTCCCTCCCCTCCTCTCTCCCTCCCCCTCCTCTCCCTCTCCCTCCCCGCCTCTCTCCCTCCCTCCCCCCTCTCTCCTCCCCGCCTCTCTCCCTCCCCCGCCCCTCTCCCTCCCTCCTTTCCTCCTCTCCTCTCCTCTTCCTCTCCTCCTCTCTCCTCCCTCCCTTCCTCTCCCTCCCCTCCTCTCTCCTCTCCCTCCTCTCTCTCGCCTCCCTTCCTCTCCCTCCCCCTGCTCTCTCTCCCTCCCTCCCTCCTCTCTCCCTCCCGCCCTTCCTCTCTCCCTCCCCTCCCCTCCTCTCCCTCCCCTGCTCTCTTCTCCCTCCATCTCCTCCCATCCCTCCTCTCTCCCTCCCCCTCCCTCCTCTCCCTCCCCTCCTCTCTCCCTCCCTCCTTCCTCTCCCTCCCTCCTCTCTCCCTCCTCCCTCCTCTCCCTCCCTCCTCTCCCTCCCTCCCTTCCTCTCCCTCCCCTCCTCTCTCCCTCCCTCCTGCCTCTCCCGCAGCAGCTCTGCTCCGTCAAACATCAGACTAACCTGGCTGCCTGTCGGCTGCCTCCTCCCCCAGACCTGCTGCCTGCATTAATATTCATGGCGTCAGCCAATGGGGAGAGGCGGGTGGATGACGTCACGGGCTAGGGAACAGTGAGCAGCCAGTGAAGCATCCAGCCTGCCGAGCGAGCTTCAGGGTCAGGAACTGGTCTGACAGGAGGATGGCAGGCGAGGCCGCCGCCGAGCTGTGAGGAGGACGATGAACCGAGCAGGGCGCCGCGCTCACACCGGAGAACGACGACAACACGAGCATGTGAACACGTATTCAGGTAAACCCCGTGTGTGTGTGCGTGCGTGCGTGTGTGCAGTATGGAAGCAGGAGGAGGGAGGAGGAGTGGGGAGGAAGGAGGGAGGAGAGGAGGGGGGAAGGAAGGAGGGAGGAGGGGAGGCTGTATGTATGGAGGAGGCATCGATCATCACCTCCCAACAAACAGCATCTTTATTGATGGAGTGGATCAATGCTGTGTGTGTGTGTGTGTGTGTGTGTGTGTGTGTGTGCTGCAGCAGCTGCAGTGGTGAAGCTATTTTCGGTCTCGGACTTGAAGCTGATCAGGGCCTGTGCTGTGTGTGTGTTGTGTGTGTGTGTGTGTGTGTGTGTGTGTGTGTGTGTGTGTGTGTGTGCGGGGGGGCTGCTGGATGCTCTTTTGTTATCTCTGCACCGCCTGCCTCACGTACGGCCTTCACACACGTCTGTGTGTCTGTAACATGGATGATGTGTGTGTGTGTGTGTGTGTGTCATGGCGGGGAGATATACAACATCTGGTCACCTGACTTTACTGGGGATCAGGGTGGGGGTGGGTGGGTGAGGGGGCCGCTCAGCCTCGGATTCTCCCACAGCCGATGCCGGCGGAGGAGGATGGAGGCTCGACCAGCGTTCCTCCATCACCTCTGCTCAGATAGATGGAGGTACGGGGGAGGGAGGGGGGAGGGATTCCTCTCCCAGGAAGCGCAGTCATCCTCCGGTCTGCGAGGAGCAAGGCCTGATGGGAAACCTGTTGTCTGTCGTGAGGTGACTGTCGAGGGGCTGGGTGGAGGATCAGGGTGGAGGGGGATGGGATGCTGACCGTGGTCCTCCGTCTCCATGACGACCTGATTCTTCTCTTTACATCACAGAGGTGAAAACATAAACTGTCATGGCCGCTTCTTTGTCCCAGTTTCTCTGACATCACGTGACATCACATGACATCACGTGACGACGTGTTGACAGTTTGTATCTAAAATCTTCGTGTGAACTCGTTCGTGCCGTTCAGTCTGTGAGACTCGACAGATGTGATTGAGTCAGTCAGGCATGTTTAGTGTGTTCAGGATACACGTGAAGCTGAAACATCATGTGTTCATCACAGGCTAACATGCTAACAGCTCCGTATGTCATGTGCCTGTTTAACGGGGGTCACTTTGCACCTGAACCTGAACACATGACAGTCGGACTGAACACAGACAGTCAGACCAAACAGACGGACTGAACATGATCAGTCAGACTGAACACGGATAGTTGGACTGAACACATGACAGTCGGACCAAACAGTTTGACTGAACACGTACAGTTAAATTGAACACAGACAGTCAGACACGGACAGTCGGACATGGACAGTCGCACCAAACAGTTGGACTGAACAGTCAGACTGAACACGGATAGTTGGACTGAACACGGACAGTCGGACTGAACACATGACAGTCGGACTGAACACATGACAGTCGGACCAAACAGACGGACTGAACACGGACAGTCGGACTGAACACGGACAGTCGGACTGAACACATGACAGTCGGACCAAACAGACGGACTGAACACGGACAGTCGGACTGAACACGGACAGTCGGACTGAACACATGACAGTCGGACCAAACAGACAGACTGAACACGGACAGTCGGACTGAACACGGATAGTTGGACTGAACACGGATAGTTGGACTGAACACGGACAGTCGGACTGAACACGGACAGTCGGACTGAACACGGATAGTCGGACCGAACACGGATAGTTGGACTGAACACGACAGTTGGACTGAACACGGACAGTCGGACCAAATAATTGGACCAAACAGCTGGACTAAACATGGACAGATGGACAGTCAGACACAGACAGTTGGACTGAACACATGACTGTCGGACCAAACAGTCAGACTGAACACGGATAGTCGGACTGAACACGGACAGTCGGACTGAACACATGACAGTCGGACTGAACACGGACAGTCGGACTGAACACGGACAGTCAGACTGAACACGGACAGTCAGACTGAACACATGACAGTCGGACTGAACACATGACAGTCGGACTGAACACGGACAGTCAGACTGAACACGGACAGTCGGACTGAACACATGACAGTCGGACTGAACACATGACAGTCGGACCAAACAGACGGACTGAACACGGACAGTCGGACTGAACACGGACAGACGGACTGAACACATGACAGTCGGACCAAACAGGACTGAACACGGATAGTTGGACTGAACACGGATAGTTGGACTGAACACGGACAGTCGGACTGAACACGGACAGTCGGACTGAACACGGATAGTCGGACTGAACACATGACAGTCGGACTGAACACGGACAGTCGGACTGAACACGGACAGTCGGACTGAACACATGACAGTCGGACTGAACACGGACAGTCGGACTGAACACGGACAGTCGGACTGAACACATGACAGTCGGACTGAACACGGACAGTCGGACTGAACACGGACAGTCGGCCTGAACACATGACAGTCGGACACAGAGAGTTGGACTGAACACATGACAGTCGGACCAAACAGTTGGACTGAACTCAGGCAGTCAGATTGAACACGGACACGGACAGTCGGACACGGACAGTTGGACTAAACAGCTGGATTGAACATGGACGGACGGACTGAACATGGACAGTCGGACTGAACACATGACAGTCGGACTAAACAGTTGGACTGAACACGGACAGTCGGACCAAATAATTGGACCAAACAGCTGGACTAAACATGGACAGATGGACTGAATATGGACAGTTGGACAGTCAGACACAGACAGTTGGACTGAACACATGACTGTCGGACCAAACAGACGGACTGAACATGGATAGTTGGACTGAACACGGATAGTCGGACCAAACAGTTGGACCAAACAGCTGGGCTGAACATGGACAGACAGATTGAACGTGGACAGTCGGACTGAACAAGCATGTTCTGTGTGTCCATAAATAAAGTCAAATGTTTGGACTGTAAACAGCCTGAAGACAAACTCTGAACTTCATGACTGTTTCCATAACAACAACACAGCTGATCGACCAGCAAATAAAATGACTTTATTGAATTAAACATTTACAGATGAACACGTCACATTAGATGAAGTTTGAAGAGATAAACGTCTGTCTCTGAGTATTTAGATTTCCAGGTTTGTTGTGCTGTGATTTGTTTAGTCGACAGTAAACATGCATGTCGATGTTTGAACTCCTCAATATCTCTCTCATGCAAACATATAAACCTTCTCCTGTATTAAGACTGTGTGAATTTTTCATGTGTCCACGGCTCGCTGTGGGCTTCCCCATGTTTTCCACTGTATGTAACCCAACACACACAGCTTCTCTTACCTCTGCTAACAAAAGCAGTGGACAGAGCCTCGGCCTGGCCTGTAGCCTAGAACTGAAACCTGATAGTGGGACACAGTCGGCCTCCATCTGTTGCTGTGGATGAGTTACGCTGCCATTGTTAGGTGTAGTTCTGTTCAGGACTCCTTATGAAGCATTGTGTGTGTTTAAGGCTGCAGTGTTTGGTAGGTGTGTCAGGGCTCGGCTGTGTGTCGTGGATTAGCATGTAGGATTGAAGGCCATCTGTCCATTTTGTCTGAGAGAGAGAAGAGGAGGGGGAGGACGCCGTGGACAGACAGAGTGAGACAGGAAACACAGTGACACATTGACACAGCTACGCTGTAATCTGTACACTACATGTCTGTTTCTACTGAGACCAACCACATCTGTCAACGCTGTGTATCAACACACAAGTGTCCAACTGTCCATCACAGTTTGAAGTCAATGTACTGACTGACTCACCCTCAGTGGACGTCATTCTGGTACCTCTAATGGAGGGACCACCCATCAGCCTCCGTGTCTGTGAGGTGAAGACACAGACTGCAGTTCCTCAAACGTCCACCTGAGGCTGGCTGCAGCAGTGAGTCAGTCTCCATAAGTCCCCATGTTAGACAGCAGAAATAAACATGTTTACAGCCTGGTACAAAAAACAGTTTTGGTCTCTGTAGCTAATTTCCCCGTTCATGACAACTGTACTGAGGGTGAATTTATATACAACTCACCTGTTCACATTATATTAAGGCTTAAAGTTATGCAGGATTCAGAGCGTGGACGCTTTGATTGACAGGTGGGTGTGGTCACAGATGGACTACATCATAGAGACTACGTCCAGGTTTTAGACAGTCTGTGGGGACGTCTCAGAGATGGTTACAGTTGATCAAGAATAAAGAGTAAAAGTTCTGTAACTGAGACACTACAGGAAGTACACACAGTACTACATAGGAGTGTACTAACAGGTATACTCCTATGACAGGTGAGGACAGACTGTGTACAGGTGAGGACAGGTGAGGACAGACTGTGTACAGGTGAGGACAGGTGAGGACAGACTGTGTACAGGTGAGGACAGGTGAGGACAGACTGTGGACAGGTGAGGACAGGTGAAGACAGACTGTGTACAGGTGAGGACAGACTGTGGACAGACTGTGGACAGACTGTGTACAGACTGTGTACAGGTGAGGACAGACTGTGGACAGGTGAGGACAGGTGAGGACAGACTGTGTACAATAGAGGACAGACTGTGGACAGGTGAGGACAGACTGTGTACAGGTGAGGACAGACTGTGGACAGGTGAGGACAGGTGAGGACAGACTGTGGACAGGTGAGGACAGACTGTGGACAGGTGAGGACAGACTGTGTACAAGTGAGGACAGGTGAGGACAGACTGTGGACATGTGAGGACAGGTGAGGACAGACTGTGTACAGGTGAGGACAGACTGTGTACAGGTGAGGACAGGTGAGGACAGACTGTGTACAGGTGAGGACAGACTGTGTACAGGTGAGGACAGGTGAGGACAGACTGTGTACAGGTGAGGACAGACTGTGGACAGGTGAGGACAGGTGAGGACAGACTGTGTACAGGTGAGGACAGACTGTGGACAGGTGAGGACAGACTGTGGACAGGTGAGGACAGACTGTGGACAGGTGAGGACAGGACGAAATGCAGCAGAGGAGTTCAGTTCAAACTAAACTCTGGATCATGTGATCATAACATTGAAGTATTTCTTTCTTTGAGTCAGACACAGTTCTGTATCTTCAGGTACATTAACCAGTTTGTCAGGTGTGTGCAGGTGTAACGACTGAATGACATCACACAGATGTTCATCTGATTTGTTTATGTAAAGTCAGAATGCAGCTTCATACGCGTGTTTTATGATGACGCTGTCAACATGGAGTCTGAGTTTAGCTTCATGTTCCTCCAACATGTCACCTCTCTTTGCATACATGCAAACTAACACAGTTAACCCTTTCAGCTCCACCCTCGTATCAGGTGCACCAGCTGGCGTTGGAGGAAGGATCCCACGTCCAGCTGGTTCAGACATGCCCACCAACACAAACACACGCTACAATGAACACATGAACTTGTCGCTTCACGCTGCTGTCCGAAAAAACTGACAAGCCTGACGAGTCGCGGATCAGGCGAGTTTAATGTCTGCCATTTAATTAGTACGACAGCTCATAACTACGCCACCTGCTGGTGTACGTTAGAAATAACAAAGGATGAACAATCGTACGGTTGGACAGGTGTGACGTTTGACACGTGCCGTGTTAGCAGTGTTTTGGTATTAAAGCAGTTTTTGTTAGTCGGGTTATTTAGATTTTAGATATATCAGAAACATTTAACACTGAGAGAGCAGCTGGCTCAACGTTGTAACAAACGTTAAAGTAACGTTGCTGCTACCCGTTGTGACGGAGTCTGAACCACAGCAACAGAAAAGATTCATTATCCTCAAAATATTGATTCATTAAGTACATTCATGTTTATTCATGCAGCGACACGCGATCCTTTTACATCAAAGCATGTTTAATGCATTTATAGTTATTAATCAATCTACGTTCCGACCCTCACCTATGGACAGAAAGTCTGCCTGTCTGTCTGTCTGTCTGTCTGTCTGTCTGTCTGTCTGTCTGTCTGTCTGTCTGTCTGCCTGTCTGTCTGTCTGTCTGTCTGTCTGTCTGTCTGTCTGTCTGTTTGCCTGCCTGTCTGCCTGCCTGTCTGTCTGCCTGTCTGTCTGTCTGCCTGTCTGTTTGCCTGCCTGTCTGCCTGCCTGTCTGCCTGTCTGTCTGTCTGTCTGCCTGCCTGTCTGTCTGTCTGTCTGCCTGTCTGTCTGCCTGTCTGCCTGTCTGTCTGTCTGTCTGTCTGTCTGCCTGTCTGTCTGTCTGTCTGCCTGCCTGTCTGTCTTCATGCCTGCCTGCCTGTCTGCCTGTCTGTCTGCCTGTCTGTCTGTCTGCCTGTCTGTCTGTCTGTCTGCCTGTCTGTCTGTCTGTCTGTCTGTCTGTCTGCCTGTCTGTCTGTCTGTCTGTCTGTCTGTCTGCCTGCCTGTCTGTCTTCATGCCTGCCTGCCTGTCTGTCTGCCTGTCTGCCTGCCTGCCTGCCTGCCTGTCTGCCTGCCTGCCTGCCTGTCTGCCTGTCTGTCTCTCTGAGCTCAGTTACACTCCCCCACCGCTCGCAGCCTGGCTAACAAACTGAGCTAACAGCAGCTACATTTGGCAGCACTTTACTTCACTGTCCATCATAAATCGGCTCGGTACTGTAACTGTTGGTCTCAGAGGCTGTGCTCCAACCTGGTCCAGTCCAGCTGTTGAGCCCGGTTCTGTTGCCTGCTAACAGCAGATTCAGTTAGAGCAGCTAATTAGAAGTCAGACTCACTTCTGGAGCCAGAGGAGGCTGCTGATAGTTTCATGTGTGCTCAGATGATGTGGTGTGTTTGAGGTGAAAGTGTGGCCCAGCAGACCGTCTGTGCTGTGTAGAGCTTCATTTATCTTCAGCAAGTTAATCACAACCTGACTGACAGGAAATAAGAAATCACCGTCTGAAGTCACATGACGTTCAAAAAAGAAGAAATTCGATCAGACGATCTTTGATCATAAATTTATCTGAACAAACTTAAAACTAGAAGAAGTGACTCGGCAGTCTGACCACGTTAAACGAGCGACTGTGCAGCAATGTGCCGACTTTAAAGGTTCATGTAATCATTAAATATATTTAATAAAGCACTCACAGTGAAATACATTTTTACTCACTCTGATGAAACAGAAGTCGTCTGACAAACAGCTCGTCACTCATCAGGATCAAATGTTTGGAGACAAAGAGCAGGAAGTCAGTCCAGCCTTCTGTTCACACTGACCAGCAGGTGGAGCTCCGTGTGGTGAGGAGGTGAAGTGCAGTCAGTAACAGACATACTGCACAGCTTGTCATGACTCCATGCACCAGCATAAGAAGGTAACAACACTAAACATCTCGGCCCTGCCGCCTCCTTCTCCTTTGAACGTCCCATCCAAGTGATCAGCAGCCAAGTCAAACAGACAGCATGTCCTGATCCGGGCTGTGAAGAGCCGGGCCAGGCTTATGGAGTCCTCCCATCCCCCACCCACCCTGCGGGCGCCGTCACTGGGCCACCGTGCGCTCCAGATTAGAGCCTCTTCCTCCATTAGCCGTTCACAGTCAGCATTAATGTTTGAAAGAGCCGAGAAGAAACGGAGAGATGAATATTTCATGAGAGAGACGTGAAAACATCTGAGAGGATCTGCTGCTGCCCGAACGTCACGTCCTCGTGTCATTTCTGTGAAGTTAGCGTGTTGTGGATGCGTGTTGTGGATGCGTGTTGCAGCCGTGTTGGAGCCGTGTTGCAGCCGTGTTTCCTCTCTGTTTGTCCGTGCAGCTGATTTGATTTCTGATGTTGGAGTCTGAGAGAAATAAGAGCTGCTTGTTTCAGCGCTGTCACTCGCTGGCCGTCAGTCTGCACAGGAAATAGGTCAGTCAGTGTTTTCTGAGTGAAGAGTCTGGGCCTCCGCGAAGCTGCCGTCTTTCTCTGTGTGCCGCTCTGCAGTCAGCTGATCGTCTGAATTTCAACATTTGTGATGAATAAAAAGGTTTCTTATCCTTCAGCTGCTGCCTGACGTGTTGCATAATTCATCCACGCTGCAGTTTGACTGAGATGATCATGAGCGCGCTCTGTACCTGCAGCGATGAAGCTGAGGATTCACCCAGTGGAGCAGAAAACACAGTTTGATGTTGAAACCATGTTGTCAGCTTCATGCTGCACTCATTGATTTCTCCGTCTGTGTCTGCTGCACAGATAAACCTGATTGATTAGCTCTGACTCGTTAGCTGGATTTGAAATCATTAGCTCATCAACTGTGTGGTTTCTTCATCTTAGTGAGATTCAGGTTCAGTTACATTCAGCAGACTCTTCTCTATCTTTGACACGTCCAGTCCAGCGGACGTCACACAGGTACAGGTGGTGTATTTTTACACGACCTTCCTGTTGTTTCCCTCCTCTCAGTTTTAGCAGGTTTTGTTGTCGGTGACACGCCTCACCTCAAACCTCAGAGAACCTGTTTGCTGCTGCTGGATCCACCCAGCGTCCCACAAACAGCCAGCAGAGTCAGACAAACAGTTCACAGAGCGCTGAGGATCAACATGAAGCTCTGAGTTCAGCAGTTCACAGATCAGGAAGACAGGAAAGTGCCCATCCACAGGAGCTTTAAAGTAATAAAGTGGACAGGTGAGAGGACTGGTGAGAGGACAGGTGAGAGGACAGGTGAGAGGACAGGTGAGCAGACAGGTGAGAGGACAGGTGAGAGGACAGGTGAGAGGACAGGTGAGCAGACAGGTGAGAGGACAGGTTAGAGGACAGGTTAGAGGACAGGTGAGAGGACAGGTGAGAGGACAGGTTAGAGGACAGGTGAGAGGACTGGTGAGCGGACAGGTTAGAGGACAGGTGAGAGGACAGGTGAGAGGACTGGTGAGCGGACAGGTTAGAGGACAGGTGAGAGGACTGGTGAGCGGACAGGTGAGCGGACAGGTGAGCGGACAGGTGAGAGGACAGGTGAGAGGACAGGTGAGCGGACAGGTGAGAGGACAGGTGAGAGGACTGGTGAGAGGACAGGTGAGCAGACAGGTGAGAGGACTGGTGAGCGGACAGGTGAGAGGACAGGTGAGAGGACAGGTGAGAGGACAGGTTAGAGGACAGGTGAGAGGACAGGTGAGCAGACAGGTGAGAGGACAGGTGAGAGGACAGGTGAGAGGACAGGTGAGCAGACAGGTGAGAGGACTGGTGAGAGGACAGGTGAGAGGGCTGGTGAGAGGACAGGTGAGCAGACAGGTGAGAGGACTGGTGAGCGGACAGGTTAGAGGACAGGTGAGAGGACAGGTGAGCAGACAGGTGAGAGGACTGGTGAGAGGACAGGTGAGAGGGCTGGTGAGAGGACAGGTGAGCAGACAGGTGAGCAGACAGGTGAGAGGACTGGTGAGAGGACAGGTGAGCAGACAGGTGAGCGGACAGGGGAGCGGACAGGTGAGAGGACTGGTGAGAGGACAGGTGAGCAGACAGGTGAGAGGACTGGTGAGCGGACAGGTGAGAGGACAGGTGAGAGGACAGGTGAGAGGACAGGTGAGCAGACAGGTGAGAGGACTGGTGAGCGGACAGGTGAGAGGACAGGTGAGCAGACAGGTGAGAGGACTGGTGAGAGGGCTGGTGAGAGGGCTGGTGAGAGGACAGGTGAGAGGACAGGTGAGCAGACAGGTGAGAGGACAGGTTAGAGGACAGGTGAGAGGACAGGTGAGCAGACAGGTGAGCAGACAGGTGAGAGGACAGGTTAGAGGACAGGTTAGAGGACAGGTGAGCAGACAGGTGAGCAGACAGGTGAGAGGACTGGTGAGAGGACAGGTGAGCGGACAGGGGAGCGGACAGGTGAGAGGACAGGTGAGAGGACTGGTGAGAGGGCCATGGCCAGGGAGAGAAGGACAACGGAAGGAAACAAATGAAGGAAACAAATGAAGGAAACAAATGAAGGAAACAAATGAAGGAAACAAATGAAGGAAACAAATGAAGGAACAGCAGACAGACAGACACTGTCCAGACTTTTATAATGGGTCGTCTAACCGAGTTCACATGAATTCAAATTCGACTAATTCCTCCTTAAAACAGTCGAAGAGTCTTTGCAGAGTTAAAGACGTGTTCTGGTCCAAACTGTGGTTCTTTGAGGACGTGAACAAAGCGCGGGCTGTACCGGCACGCAATGCTTCCATCAGATTGTAAAGGCTCTGAAGACTTGCAGGTCATTTATCAGAGAGCGCCGTGAGGAGCCGAGGAGGTCTTTGTTCACTAAAGTAGGTCTCCTCTAAAGGAGGGAGGCCCGGATGGTCACGTGACGGGCCTGGCCTCAGGGTGGATGATGAGAGGTCGAGTGATGGCAGCGTTCAGTCTTCAGTTTCCTGGTCCAGATTCATGCAGCGTCCGCTTCTTAATCTGACACGACATGAAACTCTTCAGTCATCTCGACGTCTGACTGATCCAATGACATCAGAACTCCAAATGCACAGAACTGGACCAGAACCACCTGAAACCGACAAAACACATTAACATACATGAAACATTCAGCAGTGAAATTCTACTTATAGTCCACATCTAAGTCTAAAACCTGGACGTAGTCTCTGAGACATCTCCACAGACTGTCTAAAACCTGGACGTAGTCTCTGAGACGTCCCCACAGACTGTCTAAAACCTGGACGTAGTCTCTGAGACGTCCCCACAGACTGTCTAAAACCTGGATGTAGTCTCTGAGACCGTCCCCACAGACTGTCTAAAACCTGGACGTAGTCTCTGAGACCGTCCCCACAGACTGTCTAAAACCTGGATGTAGTCTCTGTGACGTCCCACAGACTGTCTAAAACCTGGACGTAGTCTCTGAGACCGTCCCCACAGACTGTCTAAAACCTGGACGTAGTCTCTGTGACGTCCCACAGACTGTCTAAAACCTGGACGTAGTCTCTGAGACGTCCCCACAGACTGTCTAAAACCTGGATGTAGTCTCTGAGACCGTCCCCACAGACTGTCTAAAACCTGGACGTAGTCTCTGAGACCGTCCCCACAGACTGTCTAAAACCTGGATGTAGTCTCTGTGACGTCCCACAGACTGTCTAAAACCTGGACGTAGTCTCTGAGACGTCCCCACAGACTGTCTAAAACCTGTACGTAGCCTCTGTGACGTCCCACAGACTGTCTAAAACCTGGACGTAGTCTCTGAGACGTCCCAGCAGACTGTCTAAAACCTGGACGTAGTCTTCATGATGACACCCACCTGTGAATCAGCATCTTTTTAACCCTGACTCTCCGTCTCTCTGTCTGTCTGTCTGTCTGTCTGTCTCTCTGTCTGTCTGTCTCTCTGTCTGTCTGTCTGTCTGTCTGTCTCTCTGTCTGTCTGTGTCTTGCAGGACATTGTGATTGTTACTAAAGATGTCTGATAGTGTCGATATTGAAGAGAAACCACCGGCCCCTCCCTTGAGAATGAACAGTAGTTCCAGAGACTCTTCATCGTTGAATCACGCCTCCAAACCGCTTCCAATGGCTCCAGAAGAGAAGAACAAGAAAGTCCGCCTGCGCTCCATCTTCCCTGGAGGAGACAAGAGTGAGTCTGCTCCTCCGTCCGTGCCTCCTTCATGCACATAACGTATGCTGACAGTATTTAATGAGCCTCTGTTTGTCGTCTGCAGCCAACAAGAAGAAGGAGAAGGAGCGTCCTGAGATCTCCCTGCCTTCAGACTTTGAACACACCATTCATGTCGGCTTCGACGCCGTAACAGGAGAATTCACGGTGAGTCTCTGTCAGTCATGTCACACGATCAGACGTTACATGTGACCTCTGACCTCTGACCTCTTTGTTTTCATGCAGGGCATCCCGGAGCAGTGGGCTCGCCTCCTGCAGACCTCTAACATCACCAAGCTGGAGCAGAAGAAGAACCCGCAGGCTGTCCTCGACGTCTTAAAGTTCTACGACTCCAAAGAGACGGTCAACAACCAGAAGTACATGAGCTTCACCTCAGGAGGTCAGCCACACACACACACACACACACACACACACACACACACACCAGCTGCTCTGAATCTGTAAATACAAAACGTTTCTTTGTGTTTCAGACAAGTCGGCACACGGATACATCGCAGCAAACACTCTGGTGAGCTCATTTCTGTTAATTATTACATCTTTTAAATGAAAGGCGGCTTGTTGTCGTCGTCGTTGTTGGAGGCTCGTCCTCCATCGTGTCTTCATCGCTCCGTCCTGCCACGCTCTGTCAGATCAAACATGGAGGAGACACGTTTGTTTGTTCATGATTAATCTGAATTATGACTTTAATAATCTGACAGGTAAGTTTCCATGAGTCTGACTCTGGATCAGTTTCTGCAGCTCTCACTTTATTTTCGACCGCCGAGCTTCCTGCAGCTCGGAGGACTCCCGCTGAGCTGACCTCATTCCTGCCTGTGACTACAGTAATCTGTACACGCTCAGCCGGCTCCGTTGCTCCGCCGGGTCAGTCCCCGTCTGCTGGGTGGGACTCGCTGCCCTCTGAGCTCAGAGCTCTACACGCAGTCTGCAGAGGTGACTCAGCTGTTGGCTTTGTCGTAGGATCGGGCCACACCGTCTCAGAACTTCAGGAGACGAGCCAACAAAGCGAGCTTCCTGATTATTTCAACCTGCAGTGCAGAGAACTGTCTCACAGCTTCGGTCTGTCAGACTAGATGTTCAGACAGACCTGTGATCTGTGCCTCATCCTGTAACTTCAGATCATCGTGCTGCATGTTGACAAAAGAAACAATAAAACCTCGTCACAGTTTCATTTTCTGTTTGTCACATTTTGATCATCTCATATCAGTTTAACTATAAATCAGACTGATGCACCGACGTTCGTATTCACAGAGTTTACTATCAGACAGTGAACTTCACACACGACGCGTGTCATAATTCTATAAATATAATATATAAAATACTGTTCGTAAAGATTACTACGACTGAACAATGATGAGGTTCAATCTCAATCATCCCAGTATCAACACATCAGATTATCATCAGATTAAAATCAGTTTATTAATATCATTCACGCCGCAGCAGCACTTTAAAAGAACGGCGACGGAAATGAACCCTGACACAAACCAAAGACAAACCAAAGACAAACCAAAGACAAACCAAAGACAAACCAAAGACAAACCAAAGATACCTCGTCTCGTCGTCTCGTCTCGTCTCGTCCTCTCGTCTCGTTCGGGGTTAGCGGAGGACATTGACGTCCCTCTCTGTGTAGCGTCCCCCCTGCCCTGTCCTCACCCCGTCCCCTCTGTCCCCCTCTTAAAGTCTGTGTATTCTCAACCTTCACATTCAGAACCGGCTGCTGTCGTCCGGGCCTCCTGTCAGCCTTAGAACCTGCAGCGCATTATTCGACAAGGTAACGTGTCCACGTTCTTTCTCTCAGTGCACCGGCTGACACAGATATCTGACTCAGAGGCATCATCACTCTCTGTATGAATCTTCAGGGGGCTGATTGGTTCTGTTGGAGTTTTAATGAACCCAAACGGAGCGGCCGGGCGGGTCAGGGGGCGGGGCATGCTGCAGAGGGTTGTGATGACTGTTGCATGAGCTCACATTCGATCCACACCTTCATCACCATCACAGACATCAGCGCATGGCTCTGAAAGGACGGACACATGGCACTGCTTCAGTTAGATCTCTCTAGAACTCTCATTTCTGCACTGCAGTCCTGGCCCGACTCGGCCTGGCCCGGCCCAGCCCGGCCCCTCTGGAGCCAGTCCGAGGCCTGATGTGTCTGAACGGAGGAGCGGACTTTCCTTCTCTTTACTCACTCAGCTGCACTGCTTCATCTCTGCATGACGGACTGGAGATGGATGAAATGTTTCCATTCCATGAGGGAGATGATCCAAGGCTAGCAGAGCTTTGGATGGTGGTGGAGGGGTTAGGAAGGATGGAGGTGGAGGTGGAGGTGGGGGGGCATAATAAATATGCTTGAAGCTTATTAATCACATAAGCTTATTAAACAATAAAAGGTTTTCTTCCACATGACTCAGCACATCAGAGCGATGTGCACTGTAATAACACTACTTCAACAACTGTAACAACACTGTAACAACACTTCAGAAACACTGTAACAACACTGTAACAACACTTCAGAAACACTGTAACAACACTGTAACAACACTGTAACAACACTTCAGAAACATTGTAACAACACTGTAACAACACTTCAAAAACAATGTAACAACACTGTAACAACACTTCAGAAACAATGTAACAACACTGTAACAACACTGTAACAACACTTCAGAAACACTGTAACAACACTGTAACAACACTTCAGAAACACTGTAACAACACTGTAACAACACTGTAACAACACTTCAGAAACATTGTAACAACACTGTAACAACACTTCAAAAACCATGTAACAACACTGTAACAACACTTCAGAAACACTGTAACAACACTGTAACAACACTTCAGAAACACTGTAACAACACTGTAACAACACTGTAACAACACTGTAACAACACTTCAGAAACACTGTAACACTGTAACAACACTTCAGAAACAATGTAACAACACTGTAACAACACTTCAGAAACACTGTAACAACACTAACAACACTTCAGAAACACTGTAACAACACTGTAACAACACTTCAGAAACACTGTAACAACACTGTAACAACACTTCAGAAACACTGTAACAACACTGTAACAACACTGTAACAACACTGTAACAACACTTCAGAAACACTGTAACACTGTAACAACACTTCAGAAACACTGTAACAACACTGTAACAACACTTCAAAAACAATGTAACAACACTGTAACAACACTTCAGAAACAATGTAACAACACTGTAACAACACTGTAACAACACTTCAGAAACACTGTAACAACACTGTAACAACACTTCAGAAACACTGTAACAACACTGTAACAACACTTCAAAAACACTGTAACAACACTGTAACAACACTTCAGAAACACTGTAACAACACTTCAGAAACACTGTAACAACACTGTAACAACACTTCAGAAACACTGTAACAACACTGTAACAACACTGTAACTACACTTCAGAAACACTGTAACTACACTGTAACAACACTGTAACAACACTTCAGAAACACTGTAACAACACTTCAGAAACAATGTAACAACACTGTAACAACACTGTAACAACACTTCAGAAACAATGTAACAACACTGTAACAACACTTCAGAAACACTGTAACAACACTGTAACAACACTTCAGAAACCATGTAACAACGCTGTAACAACACTTCAGAAACAATGTAACAACGCTGTAACAACACTGTAACAACACTTCAGAAACAATGTAACAACACTGTAACAACACTTCAGAAACACTGTAACAACACCGTAACAACCCTGTAACAACACTGCTTCAACACAAACTGTCAATCAGATGTTGAAGTCGTTCTTTGCAGCTTCGTCATCACTGTAAGTTTTTCTCATTTTAACTCCACACTGTTTCGTCCATATCTGTCCTGCAGGCTGCTAAAACATCATCAACAGAGCCACCAATCGCTCCACCTGTGTCCGAGGAGGAGGATGAGGAGGAAGAGGAAGAGGAGGAGGAGGAGGAAGAGGAGGACGATGACGACGAGCTGCCGCCGGTCATCGCTCCTCGGCCCGAACACACCAAATCTGTGAGTTTACACACAGAGCGAGTTATTCTGTTGCCATCATGGTGTCTGCGTCTCTCTGACTGTTTCGCCTTCACAGATCTACACCCGCTCCGTCATGGACCCGCCAAAGCCCCCCACGCCTGTCAAAGAAGTGCTGACTCCTCCGGAGTCCCAGGTCCAACCGGAGAACACATCCAACACCATGTACCGCCACACCGACCGCCAGAGGAAAAAGTCCAAGATGACGGACGAGGAGATTCTGGAGAGACTCAGTATGTTTTCACCTGATCTGAAACACATTTCACTTCCTGTTCCTCTGCTCGCCACACTGACAGGAAGTCTGTTTAAATGTAAAGATTTGGACTGAAGTCATCCTGAACACCGATAACTGCTTCAGGCTGAAGTTTGTTCTGGAACTTTTCAGGACAAAAAGTTCTTTTTATTGACTGTGA
Organism: Nibea albiflora; assembly: GCA_014281875.1. Classification (NCBI taxonomy): domain Eukaryota; kingdom Metazoa; phylum Chordata; class Actinopteri; family Sciaenidae; genus Nibea; species Nibea albiflora. The sequence goes on from CM024807.1 coordinate 352,874, forward strand.
AAGTGTGATGAATCTGCATGAAGAGGGTGTGTTTGTATGTGAACGTTCCTGTGATGTTTTCTGAGCATTTGTGTTGTGTTCCCGTCACAGTCTTTCTAACCGTCATCTCTCTCTCTCTGCTCAGGGAGTATCGTGAGCGTCGGCGATCCCAAAAAGAAGTACACGCGCTTCGAGAAAATAGGACAAGGGTAAGTCATGAAGCCCAGCCCACGTTAGTGAGGCGAGGGGGCGGCGGCTCGGCTCGGCCCGGCTCGGCTCGGCTCGGCCCGGCTCGGCTCAGAGCTTCTGATCTCGTCTGTTTGCTCTCTGTAACTTATGAGCAGCAGGAAGTGCTTCATTCTTCTCCGTCTGATGGGACGCAGGTGAAGCTTCAGTATCACGAGGCACACCTCCAAATATGGACAGAGCTGCATTCCATTCCTCTGAACAAACTTTCATTTGGATTCAGTGTTCGTCACACTGAGCTCATTAAAATCAGCTGAGGCAGAGAAACACTGTTAAAGTCTGTAAATTAAATAATGATCAATCAATTCATGATCTCATGACGACGTTTAAACTGAATGTAAAATCTGATTTTCATCGTCTGTCTTCAGAGCGTCCGGCACCGTGTACACCGCCATCGACATCGCAACCGGCCAAGAGGTGAGTCAGCATTTATTTAGTCTGATTTATTTTATCTTCATCACAACGACAAATGACTCACAATCTGTCTGTCTGCCTGTCTGTCTATGTGTCTGTCTGCCTGTATGTCTGTGTGTCTGTCTGCCTGTCTGTCTGTGTGTCTGTCTGCCTGTCTGTCTGTGTGTCTGTCTCTGTGTCTGCCTGTCTGTCTATGTGTCTGTCTGCCTGTCTGTCTGTGTGTCTGTCTCTGTGTCTGCCTGTCTGTCTCTGTGTCTGCCTGTCTGTCTATGTGTCTGTCTGCCTGTCTGTCTGTGTGTCTGTCTCTGTGTCTGCCTGTCTGTCTCTGTGTCTGCCTGTCTGTCTATGTGTCTGCCTGCCTGTCTGTCTGTGTGTCTGTCTCATAGGTGGCTATCAAACAGATGAATCTGCAGCAGCAGCCTAAGAAAGAGCTGATCATAAACGAGATCCTCGTCATGAGGGAAAACAAGAACTCCAACATCGTTAACTACCTGGACAGGTGAGGTCAGACTGATGAGGTCAGACTGACGAGGTCAGACTGACGAGGTCAGACTGACGAGGTCAGACTGATGAGGTCAGACTGACGAGGTCAGCGTGTGTTGTTCTTGTTGGCAATCAGCCTTCATCTGTGTGTTCAGTGCTGCCCTCTGCTGTTTGAAACATTCAGTGTTTTCATCATCAGTCACTCTCTGCTCCTCTGCTCCTCTGCTCTCTGCTCTCTGCTCCTCTGCTCTCTGCTCCTCTGCTCTCTGCTCCTCTGCTCCTCTGCTCTCTGCTCTCTGCTCTCTGCTCTCTGCTCTGCTCTCTGCTCTCTGCTCTCTGCTCTCTGCTCCTCTGCTCCTCTGCTCTCTGCTCTCTGCTCTCTGCTCCTCTGCTCCTCTGCTCTCTGCTCCTCTGCTCCTCTGCTCCTCTGCTCTCTGCTCTCTGCTCCTCTGCTCCTCTGCTCTCTGCTCCTCTGCTCTCTGCTCTCTGCTCCTCTGCTCCTCTGCTCTCTGCTCTCTGCTCTCTGCTCTCTGCTCCTCTGCTCTCTGCTCTCTGCTCCTCTGCTCTCTGCTCCTCTGCTCTCTGCTCTCTGCTCCTCTGCTCTCTGCTCTCTGCTCTCTGCTCTCTGCTCCTCTGCTCTCTGCTCCTCTGCTCCTCTGCTCTCTGCTCCTCTGCTCTCTGCTCTCTGCTCCTCTGCTCTCTGCTCTCTGCTCCTCTGCTCCTCTGCTCTCTGCTCCTCTGCTCTCTGCTCTCTGCTCCTCTGCTCTCTGCTCTCTGCTCCTCTGCTCTCTGCCTCTCTGCTCTCTGCTCCTCTGCTCTCTGCTCCTCTGCTCCTCTGCTCTCTGCTCCTCTGCTCTCTGCTCTCTGCTCTCTGCTCTCTCTCTGCTCTCTGCTCCTCTGCTCTCTGCTCTCTGCTTGCTCTCTGCTCTCTGCTCCTCTGCTCTCGCTCTGCTCTCTGCTCCTCTGCTCTCTGCTCTACTGCTCCTCTGCTCTCTGCTCTCTGCCTCTGCTCTCTGCTCTCTGCTCCTCTGCTCTCTGCTCTCTGCTCCTCTGCTCTCTGCTCCTCTGCTCCTCTGCTCTCTGCTCTCTGCTCTCTGCTCCTCTGCTCTCTGCGTCTCTGCTCTCTGCTCTCTGCTCTCTGCTCTCTGCTCCTCTGCTCCTCTGCTCTCTGCTCCTCTGCTCCTCTGCTCTCTGCTCTCTGCTCCTCTGCTCTCTGCTCCTCTGCTCTCTGCTCCTCTGCTCCTCTGCTCTCTGCTCCTCTGCTCCTCTGCTCCTCTGCTCTGCTCCTCTGCTCTCTGCTCTCTGCTCTCTGCTCTCTGCTCTCTGCTCCTCTGCTCTCTGCTCCTCTGCTCCTCTGCTCTCTGCTCTCTGCTCTCTGCTCTCTGCTCTCTGCTCCTCTGCTCTCTGCTCCTCTGCTCTCTGCTCCTCTGCTCTCTGCTCTCTGCTCTCTGCTCCTCTGCTCCTCTGCTCCTCTGCTCTCTGCTCTCTGCTCTCTGCTCTCTGCTCCTCTGCTCTCTGCTCCTCTGCTCCTCTGCTCTCTGCTCTCTGCTCTCTGCTCTCTGCTCCTCTGCTCTCTGCTCCTCTGCTCCTCTGCTCTCTGCTCTGCTCTGCTCTCTGCTCTCTGCTCCTCTGCTCTCTGCTCTCTGCTCCTCTGCTCCTCTGCTCTCTGCTCTCTGCTCTCTGCTCTCTGCTCTCTGCTCTCTGCTCCTCTGCTCTCTGCTCTCTGCTCTCTGCTCTCTGCTCTCTGCTCCTCTGCTCTCTGCTCTCTGCTTCTGCTCCTCTGCTCTCTGCTCTCTGCTCCTCTGCTCTCTGCTCTCTGCTCTCTGCTCCTCTGCTCCTCTGCTCTCTGCTCTCTGCTCTCTGCTCCTCTGCTCTCTGCTCTCTGCTCTCTGCTCCTCTGCTCTCTGCTCTCTGCTCCTCTGCTCCTCTGCTCTCTGCTCTCTGCTCTCTGCTCCTCTGCTCTCTGCTCTCTGCTCTCTGCTCCTCTGCTCTGCTCTCTGCTCTCTGCTCTCTGCTCTCTGCTCTCTGCTCTCTGCTCTCTGCTCTCTGCTCTCTCTCTCTGCTCTCTGCTCTCTGCTCTCTGCTCTCTGCTCTCTGCTCTCTGCTCTCTGCTCTCTGCTCTCTGCTCCTCTGCTCTCTGCTCTCTGCTCTCTGCTCCTCTGCTCTCTGCTCTCTGCTCTCTGCTCCTCTGCTCTCTGCTCTCTGCTCTCTGCTCCTCTGCTCCTCTGCTCTCTGCTCTCTGCTCTCTGCTCCTCTGCTCTCTGCTCCTCTGCTCCTCTGCTCTCTGCTCTCTGCTCCTCTGCTCCTCTGCTCTCTGCTCTCTGCTCCTCTGCTCTCTGCTCTCTGCTCTCTGCTCCTCTGCTCTGCTCTCTGCTCTCTGCTCTCTGCTCTCTGCTCTCTGCTCTCTGCTCTGCTCTCTGCTCTCTGCTCTCTGCTGCTCTCTGCTCTCTGCTCCTCTGCTCTGCTCTCTGCTCTCTGCTCTCTGCTCCTCTGCTCCTCTGCTCTCTGCTCTCTGCTCTCTGCTCCTCTGCTCTCTGCTCTCTGCTCTCTGCTCCTCTGCTCTGCTCTCTGCTCCTCTGCTCCTCTGCTCTCTGCTCTCTGCTCTCTGCTCTCTGCTCTCTGCTCTGCTCTCTGCTCCTCTGCTCTCTGCTCTGCTCTCTGCTCTCTGCTCCTCTGCTCTCTGCTCTCTGCTCCTCTGCTCTCTGCTCTGCTCTCTGCTCTCTGCTCCTCTGCTCTCTGCTCTGCTCTCTGCTCTCTGCTCTCTGCTCCTCTGCTCCTCTGCTCTCTGCTCTCTGCTCTCTGCTCTCTGCTCTCTGCTCCTCTGCTCCTCTGCTCTCTGCTCTCTGCTCTCTGCTCTCTGCTCTGCTCTCTGCTCTCTGCTCTCTGCTCTCTGCTCTCTGCTCCTCTGCTCTCTGCTCTCTGCTCTCTGCTCTCTGCTCCTCTGCTCTCTGCTCCTCTGCTCCTCTGCTCTCTGCTCCTCTGCTCTCTGCTCTCTGCTCTGCTCTCTGCTCCTCTGCTCTGCTCTCTGCTCCTCTGCTCTGCTCTCTGCTCTCTGCTCTCTGCTCTCTGCTCTCTGCTCTCTGCTCCTCTGCTCTCTGCTCCTCTGCTCTCTGCTCCTCTGCTCCTCTGCTCTCTGCTCTCTGCTCCTCTGCTCTCTGCTCCTCTGCTCTCTGCTCCTCTGCTCCTCTGCTCTCTGCTCCTCTGCTCCTCTGCTCCTCTGCTCTCTGCTCCTCTGCTCCTCTGCTCTCTGCTCTCTGCTCTCTGCTCTCTGCTCTCTGCTCCTCTGCTCTCTGCTCCTCTGCTCCTCTGCTCTCTGCTCTCTGCTCTCTGCTTCTCTGCTCCTCTGCCTCTCTTGCTCCTCTGCTCCTCTGCTCTCTGCTCCTCCTCGCTCTCGGCCTCTCTGCCTGCCTCTGCTCCTCTGCGCATCGGCTCCTCTGCTCTTCTGCTCTCTGCTCTCTGCCTCACTCTGCTCTCGGGCTCTCTGCTCTGCTCTGCTCTCCTGCTC
>CM024807.1:362500-450000 GCA_014281875.1 Nibea albiflora
GTCATACATGTGCTGTGCGTCATCCGTGTTTCCAGGCGCTGTACCTGATCGCCACCAATGGGACTCCGGAGCTGCAGAACCCGGAGAGGCTGTCGTCCGTGTTCAGAGACTTCCTGAACCGCTGTCTGGAGATGGACGTGGACCGCAGAGGGTCAGCCAAGGAGCTGCTGCAGGTACACACACGCTACCAACATGTCGTAATTAAACCTTCTGTCTGTGAAGCTCTAACACGCGTCCTTCGTGTGGTCGGCAGCATTCCTTCCTGAAGCTGGCGAAGCCTCTGTCCAGCCTCACGCCTCTGATTGTAGCTGCGAAGGAAGCCATAAAGAACAGCAGCCGCTAGGACGCGTCCTCAGCCCCCACCAGAGGCTGGAGCCCTGCCTGTGATGAGGCCTTCATGGGGGCAGGGGCTCGGGTGGAGATGGGTGGTGGGTGACGTGGTGGGGGATTTGTGTGGCAGCACAAGATTGAAGACCCCTCGCCTCACATGTAGGACGGACATCTGGCCTCGCAGCCTCTCGGCTCGCTGCTGAACTGACTCCTTGTTTACTCCAGCACTCTGTACATGTAGAGCAGTCCATCACGTGTGTGTGCGGGCGTGTGTGTGTGTGTGTGTGTGTGTCTCTTTGTGTCATACGTCTCGTTTGGCTTCCAAACGAAGAAACTCCGGTGAAAAAAATCTAAAGAAAACTCACTTGGCTCCTGGCCTCCTCAGCTCCTGGCCTCCTCAGCTCCTGGCCTCCTCAGCTCCTGGCCTCCTCAGCTCCTTGCCTCCTCAGCTCCTGGCCTCCTCAGCTCCTCAGCTCTTCAGGAGGAGACCCTGACAGAGGTTCCTCCGAGGTCCAGCTCTGGGCTCGGGCCTGGTTCCTCTCAGCTGATGTTTGCCTGCATGACCTTGACTCTGTGGAGAAACTCTGCGACTCACCTGCAGATTGGTGGCATATTTATTTGTGTGTGTGTGTGTGTGTGTGTGTGTGTGTGTGTGTGTGTGTGTGTGTGTGTGTGTGTGTGTGTGTGTGTGTGTGTGTGTGTGGAGCTACAGGGGAAACAGTCACATGACCTGCGTCAACCTCAAACATCGGCCATTGGTCGTCTTTAAATTTAATCTTTGGCTCAGCTGATCAAACATTTAAATATTCGTCTTCTTGAACTTCCTCTTCCTGTTTTTAACATCTGGTCAGTCAGACAAACTGAAATATGGATCGTCTCTATCTTCACGTCACGTCAACCAACATTTAAATGATTTACCTGCAGCCAGTCAGAGGTCCGATGCCTCCTCTGTCCATGTTGTTTCACCTCTGGTCCGAGAGTTGATCCGCTCATCGATCATCGAGTTCAGTCTGGACCTGATGATCCATGGAGATGTTCTGAAGTTCAGAATTGAAGAACTGCCTTGGATCAGAGGTGAAACATCTTCATCCAACTGACCCGGATTGAACTCAAAGGCTGATGAACGGGTCCACTCAGAACCTTCAGACTTCCTGCAAACATCAACATAATGTCATTAATTGATGAGTTAAAACATTTTATGACTCGAACTGTTCAGAACCTGAAGCTGTGTCTCGGTTCAGTTCTGTTAGTACTTTTATGTAGTACTCTGTGTACTCTGTGTCCAGAGTTCAACACTCACCATCCGGGTCTTTGCTGACTGTAGACGGGATGGACACACTGATGGACGAGGACACAGAGACAGTCCAACAGTCGACCGTTCATCTGTTTGCTGATCCTCTTCTTTCCCGTACAGACATGATCTTCTTCATGTAGATATTTCCCATGTAGCATCCCTGTGTGTGTGTGTGTGTGTGTGTGTGTGTGTGTGTGTGTGTGTGTGTGTGTGTGTGTGTGTGTGTGTGTGTGTGTGTGTGTGTGTGTGTGTGTGTGTGTGTGTGTGTGTGTGTGTGTGTGTGTGTGTGTGTTAGGGGGCTACCTCAATCTGCACTAGAAGATGCCTCCCCTGTACGGTCCACCTGAACTCCGAGGTGCAGGGTAGCTGCTCACTCACATGGTACCTCCATTGTACTGCAGATGTACAGCGGATGTGACGTCGGACAGAGGACAGACAGACTTCATGCATGTAAACAAACTATACACTGTATCTCATCTCCAATAGGTTAAGATTGTTAGGATATGTATGTATGTATGTAAATATGACGGGATCCACCCTTTTTCAGAATGATGTAACTTAACTGACGATGATATTCAGGTCGTATGTATCGATAAATGTTTTGCACCCTGGAAGATGAAGAGAAGAAGGAGCACACACTCGGTCTCTGCACTCCGGATCCAGACCTCCTGTTTTTGGGGACCGTCCTTCACGTGGACTGAACAGCGCTCTGTGTGCGGGCCCACACAGTCTGTCCTCTGCTGAGTGTTATACATGTATGTGCGTGTGCGGTAGGTAGGTAGGTAGGTAGGTAGGTGTGGGTGGCCTGACAGGAAGCTCCCGATGGACGGACGGCGGGTGGCCTCCGGGACGTTTGGCCTGCGCCCGTGTACAGGCCTGAACTATGAGCACAAAGGTGACGAGACGCCGCCGCCGCCGCCGTGCCACCTCTCTGTGGTTGCTCCTGTACATTCCTCTCTCTGAATGTGTAAACTGTACACGTGGTGTGAAATTCCTCTATTAATGTGTATCAAGAGAATGGACAAAGACAAAAAATGTTACTTTTTAAATTATTCTCATTATTATTATTATTATTATTATTGTTACTCTTCTTCTTGTCTAGCTTTGTAAACTGCTGATCCATCTGGCATACCTCAGCAGGCCTTCCCCCCTTTGAAAAGGACCGGAGAGCGACGGGGAAATGAGGTTTTGGATAAACTATTTTTAATTGTGGTTGAAGCAATAGACTTTTTGAACTTTGAATTGTGCATGGCTGTGTCTTGAGTGTAAAAAAAAAACAACTAAATATTACAGTTTGGGAACTGGACTGAAATAAAAAGAGGAAGAAAACCAGACGTGACGACGAGGTTCTTTAATTCAGATTTGAATGATGATACATGAAGGATGTAAGACTTTAATGATATCTGTGTGAGAAACGTAAACATCCATATAAAAATATTTTATAAGTTACAAAGAAAGATTTCTATAAAAATGACATTCAGTCTGTCGACACTGTAAAATAATTCAAAAGTTAAACTTTAGATTCTGTTCAGAGAGGTCGGGGACGTCCAACAGAATCAGGTCCAAACAGCTCGTGTAGTTTCATGTAAGCTCGAGATGTTCAGGTCATAGTTCGCACTGACCTCGGGGTCAGACGGCGGTGAGCTGAGTGAAGGTGACGATCTTCAGGCTGATGTTCCCGGGCATCTCGTCCGCCATCTGCCGTCCCTGTTTCCTCAGCTGAAGAGTCTGAGGCTCGAAGGTGTCCTTTGTCGAGCCCGACAGAACCACCTGACCCATGAACTCGTCCTTCACCGCGTTGCTGTTCCAAACCTGAGGAACAAACAGGAAGTGTCAATGAAGGTTTTAAACAGAACATCAGGCTTGAATGAACTTGTGATAAGATTGTCCACTAATCCCTGAACAGACGATCGAAGGTTTGTCATCTTACCTCGACTGTGATCGGCTTTCTCGGTTTCTTCCTGTAAAAAATGCCACTGGTTGCAAACTCTGGTTCTAAGGTGTCCTTCCTGATGGTGGACCGGACAGACCGGCCCTCACAGGAGATGATCACGTACGGGTCAGCACCTGCAACAAAACAAGTCATCATCAAACCAACCCGGCAGACTTCGGGCAGATCACAGTGATCGGTACAGTTAAAGTCCGGTTTGTGTGACGTGTTCTGACCTCCGGTTTTGTCCTGGTTCTGCAGACCTCTGGCTTCGTGGACGTAGACGTGACTCACAACTTGTGGGTATCCGAGGAATGAACTCCAGCATCGGACTCTTGGTTTGTCCTCGGTCAACTCCCTGAGAGACCGGAGGAGAAATCTTTATCAGCACAGAGTCACTTATGTTTCATTGACACAGCACCAGCAGGACGAGCCAGTTTGGACAACCCGACAACCTGATTCAGGTCTGCCAGAATTTGTGTCCAAGAAAAGCAGCTGGATGTAACTTTAACATGATTTAAGACAAAGTAAATTTTCGCTGTTTTATTTGGTTGTTTTCCTGTTTCCTGTAAATCATCAGGAGACATGAGAACTTCATTTCTGTCAGAGAAATGAAAACACATTTAAACTCTGGTTCAGACCCGCAGAGGTCCAACAGGACCCCGTCATACCTGCAGTCTGAGTCCACGTCAGTGAACACCCGGATCATGTAGTCCCCCAGCGTCAGGGGCTTGAAGGTGGTGGGGATGATGGTGTAGCGGCCCAGCGGCAGCTCACATCTCATAGACACCGCCCGGGCGTTGATGTAAGTCGACGTCGCCACACACTTTTGGGTCACAATGTCATGCATCCTATACTTCCTGTTCAGCTCCACCTGGGAAGGAGAAGTTCAAACAAACTTCACTCCATGTGGACCAGAACCCTGGAGAACTTTTTACACGACTTCCTGAAACATTTTGTTTGGTTATCGGCCTGATGTGTCATCACGTTTACATACAGGATCAGATAATAACAGGTGGTGATGAAACTGATGGACCTGCATGTGTTTGGACTTTGAACCCACCAGGAGCTCCTCGCCCCATAAAGGCCCAGCAGGCTGGTGGGTTTGAACCCAGAACCTTTTTACCATCATATCACATGTATAATCACATTTTAAAGTATCTAGAGAAATAATAACTGAATGTTTGCAGCCTGTGGGCGGCACGTTGGTGCAGTGGGTGCTGTCACTTCACAGCAAGAAGGTTCTGGGTTCAAACTGGCCAGTTTGCATGTTCTCCTCATGTCTGCATGGGTTCTCCTTGGGTTCTCCGGCTTCCTCCCACAGTCCAAACACATGCAGGTCCATCAGTGGCTCTGAATGGATGATGTTGGCGTCTCCATGAGCTTTTCTGGAAGATGAATGTTTGCAGCCTGTCTTCTGCCTCCTGGTGGCAGAATTGTGAACAGACCTTGTATTTTATCTGTTTAACTGTTATTGAAGCATCAACTAATATAATGTTGGATCTGCTCCAGGGTTTATCAGCAGCCAACCAAAATCCTCCAACTGAAGGCCACTGATGACACATATTATATATAATATATATAATATGAAGTCTTCTTGAGACAGAGGATGAATGAACAGATGAAGAGGAGTGACCACAGGTGATGAAGGGTTAAGGGCTCACGTCTGGACGGCATCCATGCTGCTGCTTTTTTAATCTTGTGGCACCGCCGTGTCCAGAAGTGGCAGTTTGGCAGCACTTCTGTCAGTGTGATAAGACACTACGGTGTGTTTGAACATAGCCAGATCTCTGGCAGCTGAACCACATCACAGGATGTGAGGTCAGTTTAAATGGTTACAAAGCCTCGTTTGAATGTCTGATCCCAGCGAGGGGATAAAATCCAGTCCGACAGGTTTTACAGCTGCATGAGGCGGCTCAGCTCAGACGTCTGCGTGGTTTTAGAAATGTTCAACACATAATTACATTCACAGGAATTTAAACAAATGTGTTTTAAATCCCTAAATTTGGCAGAAAAACATGAAACTTCTGTAACAGCGTTCAGGACAAATTATCATTAAATGTGTTTCCAGCTTGAAGCAATCATCTGAAGTGTGTTTCTCTTTAATCACCTATGATTCAGCTCCTTGTTGAAATGTTCTGTTTTGGTTCTGATAAGCCCGACATGTAATGTCTGTCTGTCACTACAAACATCCAACAAACGCTCAACAAACAAGTGGAAAATGAAATGAAGCCAAAATCTTTGGCCAAACTGAAGCCAGAACGTGATGAATGACCCAAAAATGAAGTGACGTCCTCGCCCAGACCAAGACTACGTCCTCTCCGGTCAGTCTCACCTTGATCTTTCGTGTTCTTTTGGTGTGACACTGATCCTCTTCACACGATCAGTAAATTGTGGTGGGCGTGTTACCTGGAAGACGCTGAAGCCGATGCTCAGATTTTCTCCTTGACCGACTTTTCGATGGATTTTCAGGTCCTTCTGCTGCAGAGAGATCAGGACCTCGTCGAGCTCCTTCGTAACATCGAACATGTACTGACAAACAAGTCCAAACAGAGTCAACATGTATGTTAACTTGTGCATGAACACGTGACGCGACAGGAGTCTGCGGTACCTGTGGGTTCTGCAGGAACGTCTGCTTGTGGTTAGCGCAGCCACCACAGCGGTTCAGTAGTGGCTCTGCATTTTTGGTCCAGCTCCCAAAGTGGACCACCTCGTGCCAGGTCTTATGGACACTGATCACGGAGGTGTTGATGAGGCGGCAAACATCTGCCTCTGTGAAGAACTTACACCAGTCTGTGAAGGACATCCTGTGGACGTGAACAGATGAATGTGAACTATCTGATAGAAGAAAAGATGAACGCCACAGTTGGAACCAAAAGAACTCACCAGAACTCCCCATCATCCTCGACCGTGATGCCGAGGTTCCCTCGCTCCATGTCTCCAACCTTGGACCATTCTTCAGAGCTGACAAACGAGCAGACAAAGATTAATGTGCTTACATACAGAACTTTTCTGGACGTATAGAGTGTACAGATGGACAGTAAATGGATTATACTACCACAGATGTTTGGACTGTTCTTCTCCGTTAAAAGAGGAAACAGTCGACACACTATGATCAAGTTTGACCTTTAACAGTAGAACCATGGATGTCCTCACCTGTCACTCCAGGCTCCGTTCCACTCCATCTTGCCCCACGGGTTCCTCATGCGGATCAGAGGGATGGTTTCGTTCTTGAAGTAGGCCAGCAGCCCATGACCCAGACGCACCCTCTTCACTGCAGTTACTGAGTATGCGTGGCCTTTGACCAGCCCATTGGCCATCTTCGCCTCGATTTCATGAGGCTGTGCCTGATGAAGAACAGTTTGTCTGTCAAGACCCGTTTGTCTGAAGACTAAGAACCAAAGATTCTGGAGAACACCAACCTTTATGGAGCAGCTTATGATCCCTCCACGGTCGTAGACCTTCAGGAGATCCTCAAACAGGTGGTCTTGTTTCTCCTGGTCTTTGTAGTAAGCTTCTTTCTCCAGGCTGATGGTTTCAGCCACAGCACCACTGAAATCTACCACGGCGTCTCCGGTGTTTCCACCCTCCAGGGACTCGTAGCAGCCAGCGAGCCTGCACACGCAGCAATAATAGCTTTACTTACAGGATGTGAGAACATTATATTTTTGATAATATTGAGGAGGGTGTGGTTTTTGTCGACGGACTTGGCGTAGGCCTTCTCCAGCAGAGCGCTCCAGAACTCGTTGTTGTCTTTGGAGTGACAGTAGATGAGCTCTCCGTTGATCGTAGGCAGCCGGTCGTCCACCACCACGTCCACCCATTCCCCAAACACCCAAAACTGAAAATGGAAGATCCCAGCGTAGTTCTCTGGGTGTTTCGGGTCCCACTCCTGGTCTTTGTGGTGAGGTATCACCTGGAAAACACCCACAGTGTTAGAGGGATGATGACTCGCAACATTCTTCTTTGAAAACTCTTATTTGGTATAAATAAAACTATGATTCCAGCACAAAGTCTCACAGTAACAAATCAGTCTGACAGGAATCCGGTTCTGCCATTAATCATGTGTGAACCCTTTCAGGTGACCTGCTGTCCTGATGTGAACTGTACCATCACGTGGATCTTATTCATCATCTGGACTCACCTTCTTCCAGAGGTTCGGCTTCAAGGCAAGACACGAGCAAGCGGCAACAAACCAGCAGTTCCCCACGACGCCCTGGTTCAGGTCGTGAGAGCTGATGCCCTCCACGAACAGATGGGGGTCATTACTGATCTCCTGCAACAGAAAGGTTCACGAGATGGACGTTACGAGGTTTTACACTAACAACAGTTTTAAAATAATCACGTCACCTCGTGCAGTAAACTGTTAAATTTGAAGACATGATTAGTGATCCACTTACCCGTGGTCGTTTCCACTCCACGGGACCAGGAGGCGGTTTCCTGAAGTACAGCGATGCGTTGGTGGCCGGGAACTCCGGGTCCTCGAACAGGGTTTTGTTGTTAACGCAGTCCTTCTTGATTTCAGAGAAGTGCTGGTTTTTGTACGGGACCGCCGAGGAGAACATGGTGGAGAGGCCTCACGGCTGCAGAGTGACACGAAGAGGACGTTTTCTAACCTCAGAACATTTTATAGATCAACTCTCAGATCAGCAGTTCGAGTCCCAGTGGATCATTCAACGATGAGCTCACAGCGATCAAACATGAAATGGTATTTAGAGCAGAGGCCGACTGATCTGGGACTGTTCAGACATTGAACTGTTATAAACACATTCATTATTTTTAATAAATACGCTGTCGTCGCAGTCATCTGATGGACAAACTGAATCTAAATCACTTCCTGTTATTCTTTAATAACTGGATTTATTAGTGATGACACAAACAGCTGTTCTCTCTGGAGATGTTTTAACCTTTGACCTTTTTGTCGCTCTCAGACCACTTGAAGCCAAAAAAAAAAATCTTTGATAAATCTTCATATCACTGCCACGAAAAACTCATTACTGCTGGCATTCCTGAAGAGAATTAAACGGGAACAACGAGATTCAAACTGAGACAGGAAGCCCCAAAATAAACAAGGATTTATACAGAAGAAGAAGAAGAAGAAGAAGAAGAAGAAGAAGAAGAAGAAGAAGAAGAAGAAGAAGAAGAAGAAGAAGAGAAGAAGAAGAAGAAGAAGAAGAAGAAGAAGAAGAAGAAGAAGAAGAAGAAGAAGAAGAAGAAGAAGAAGAAGAAGTCGTCTCAGCTACCATCAGGTAGTTTCAGGTGTTGTACCTGTTTATTTCTGCATGAGCCACACCCAGCTGTTTGTTCTGTTTGAGTCCAGAATAACACAGAAAAGCCTTCAGAGAGAAGTCTGTCTCAGGTCTGTCTGGGTCCAGGTCTGTCTCAGGTCTGTCTCAGGTCGGTCTCAGGTCTGTCTCAGGTCTGTCTGGGTCCAGGTCTGTCTAGGTTCAGGTCTATTTGTCTCAGAGTTCCGGCTTCTCGCGGTCAGGCAGGTTATTTTTGGTTTGTTTGCTCATGTGCGGCTGTAAAACTTTTGATTGTCGTCTGCAGGTTTCATTTTCTCTGTTGAGACTCTTTAACGTGACATTCCAGACGTTTGGTCGGCACACGGCTCCTTTAAAATGACTTCACAGAGCAGATAAAAACAGATTTCATCAGGTTTCTGTCGCGTCTTTGTCATATTCTAGATTTTGAACAGCGTTTGAACAAACTTAAGGATATAAAATGGAAACATCAGCAGTTAGTAAGTTATCCAGTAAGAAGGATTAAAGTGTTGAAAAACCCACCTGAGCTCAGCTGATGAAACAAATCCAGCTTCTGGAGTTCGACCTGCGGCTGTCAGGACTTCCCCAACACGTTTCTTTGCCCGCAAACTGGTCTGACGACTCTGCAGCCTGAGGTGTTACGCAAAGGCTGATATGATGATGAGAAGGAGGGTGGGAGGAAGGGAGGAAGGGAAGGAGGGGAGGAGGCTGAAACTGAACACCTTCACTCCCACCATCCAGAAACTGAAAAGGTGAAACAAGACAAAACTTGTTCTGCGTCTCTTAAAAGAAATGTTAGACAAACGTTGTTGGAAGGTTTCTCACGTCTGTTTCTTCAGAGGTCAGAGGTCACTGAGTCAAACTGATGACGAGCTGCAAGTTCTTCATCACCACGACATGAATGAAAGGATTTCAGATCTGACTGAACGTCAGGACGTCACATTGTTCTGAATAGAATATTCATGTTTGTCTGAGCTGAACAGAAAGTTTCTAAAGATTCATCTGATGACGATCAAACCTGAATAAACTGCTGTGACTCCTCAGAGGATGAACCCTCATGTGTTCATGTATCATTTAGACTTTTGCTGAAAACATTTGTTCTCTTCTGAAGATGAACCTTTTCATTCAAATATTACATTTTCAGTTACTTCCTGTCCTCTGACGCCCCCCTGAGGATAAACCCGACATCACCACTGAGATCAAAGCTTCACTTTTATTTTTATCATTAGACGGAACTGACTGTGAAAATATAAAATATAACAGGTAAAGTGAGTTTTAGTCAGATTAACAGAGAGAAACATCAGACTGAATGTTGGTTCTGATCCAGAGAAGAAATGTTTCATTTGTTTAAAGTTTAAATTCTCTGGAACAGAATCACCTGAAGATTTTCAACAACATCCAGACAACATCCAGGCAACATCCAGGAAACATCCAGACAACATCCGGACAACATCCAGACAACATCCAGGCAACATCCGGACAACATCCAGACAACATCCAGACAACATCCAGACAACATCCAGACAACATCCGGACAACATCCAGACAACATCCAGACAACATCCAGGCAACATCCAGGCAACATCCAGGCAACATCCAGACAACATCCAGACAACATCCGGACAACATCCAGACAACATCCAGACAACATCCAGGAAACATCCAGACAACATCCGGACAACAACATCCGGGTAACATCCAGACAACATCCAGACAACATCCAGACAACATCCAGACAACATCCAGACAACATCCAGGCAACATCCAGGCAACATCCGGACAACATCCAGACAACATCCGGACAACATCCAGACAACATCCAGACAACATCCGGACAACATCCGGACAACATCCGGACAACATCCAGACAACATCCGGACAACAACATCCGGGTAACATCCAGACAACATCCGGACAACATCCGGGCAACATCCAGACAACATCCAGACAACATCCAGACAACATCCGGACAACAACATCCGGGTAACATCCAGACAACATCCAGACAACATCCAGACAACATCCGGACAACATCCAGACAACATCCGGACAACAACATCCGGGTAACATCCAGACAACATCCAGACAACATCCGGACAACAACATCCGGGTAACATCCAGACAACATCCAGACAACATCCAGACAACATCCAGACAACATCCAGACAACATCCGGACAACAACATCCGGGTAACATCCAGACAACATCCAGACAACATCCGGACAACAACATCCGGGCAACATCCAGACAACATCCAGACAACATCCAGGCAACATCCAGGCAACATCCAGACAACATCCAGGCAACATCCAGACAACATCCAGACAACATCCAGGCAACATCCAGGCAACATCCAGACAACATCCAGGCAACATCCAGGCAACATCCAGGCAACATCCAGACAACATCCAGACAACATCCAGGCAACATCCAGACAACATCCAGGCAACATCCAGACAACATCCAGACAACATCCAGACAACATCCAGGAAACATCCAGACAACATCCAGACAACATCCAGACATCATCCAGGCAACATCCAGGCAACATCCAGACAACATCCAGGAAACATCCAGGAAACATCCAGACAACATCCAGGAAACATCCAGGAAACATCCAGGAAACATCCAGGCAACATCCAGACAACATCCAGGCAACATCCAGGCAACATCCAGACAACATCCAGACAACATCCAGACAACATCCAGGCAACATCCAGGCAACATCCAGACAACATCCAGACAACATCCAGACAACATCCAGACAACATCCAGACAACATCCAGACAACATCCAGACAACATCCAGGCAACATCCAGGAAACATCCAGGAAACATCCAGGAAACATCCAGACAACATCCAGGCAACATCCAGACAACATCCGGACAACATCCAGGAAACATCCAGACAACATCCAGACAACATCCAGACAACATCCAGACAACATCCAGACAACATCCGGACAACAACGTTTCTAAAATTAAAAAAACATTCAGGTCGTTTTTTTAGTCAGCTGGTTGGAAACAAACAAAGAGACTTCCTGTTAAACATTCACAGATGAAGTCATGTGACTTCTGAAGTCATGTGACTGACCTGTTTTATTTGATCACACAAAAGTATCAGGAAGTGATTTCTCATTTAAACTTGTGTCCATTTTTACAGACTGCACATGAACACATCACAACCAGCAGAGGGCAGAGTGCTCATTCAGATAAAACTGTGTGTGTGTGTGTGTGTGTGTGTGTGTGTGTGTGTGTGTGTGTGTGTGTGTGTGTGTGTGTGTGTGTGTGTGTGTGACCTGCAGCACAGGACGCCAGAACACAAACAACAATCTGTTCACTGATAAACGGCGTGTTCTGTAATCAGTTTAATTATTAGATATTTTATTATTGTTAATATTATTTAATGTTTTCTCATCGTTCTGTTAACAGACTGTCAGTTGTGTCTGTGAAATCAAATCTATAAATAAATTCTGAATAAAATCTGAATTAATAATTATTAATATAAAAACTGATGACACGACAGATTTAACACGCTGAGACTGATCTGCTGTTTCCATGGAGACAGAGAACACAACAACTATTTTTAACGCAAATCACACACACACACACACACACACACACACACACACACACACACACACACACACTAAAGTTCATACATATATATAGTCCATGTGTGTGTGTGTGCGTGTGTGCGTGTGTGTGTAACAAAGTGAGGACCACAGAGGTGAAATACGACTTGTTTTAATTGCAAAAGGTTTCCGGTTAATACACTGAATGAAGCACTGAAACAAACGAGCCACTGTGACGTCAAAATACCACCAAAGAAGACATTTTGAATTTCACCCGATCAGGAAGGCAAACGTATGAAAGCACAGGAAGCGAGCGTATGTACACCACGTCACGTCCTGTGAGCGGGAGGCCTCGTTCAACACGTCTAAAAAGGTTTTACAAACAGCTGATAACAAAAACAACTTCCTGTTTGTTTTTTATCAAAAGACAGATCTAAAAAAGGCACCACTGTAGGTGACGATTCACGCCGCCACGTGACGAGGCGGCGGGCCGGTTTAACACAAGACAACCAACATGTTCATGTTTTACGGTAAGAAGCTGTAAAAAATCAACATCAGCGTGTGAGATGGCGACAAACAAGCTTTTTACAAAATGGAGGCAGAAGTGAGGCGGCGTCCCCGTGCACCCTGCAGGAGGTCAAAGTTCACAGCACCACGTCGGTTTGGTGACGGCGGGCGCCGCATCACTCCTAAGACAACTTTCACACCATCACGTCGTCACACGGAAAACTGCACGGAGACTTTTTTCTTGTTTTGGGTAAAAAAAACGTCCGAATGCATAGATAGATGTTCGTCAGGTCTCTGAATTATTCACGCTTTGCTGGTTTAACAGTAAAGTGTCTGAATGAGTCGCTCCCTGCTTTGTGCTTCGTCCAATTTAAAAAGATTCACAGGTTCGATTCCCTGCAGAAATCTGAGAGAACACGATAGAAAAAGAAAAGATGGCCAAAGAGTTTCACACAGAGGCTTGAAAAAAGTGGTTCAAGTTCAAACTAGAAAAGACGACGAGTCCCCTTCATATAAATTAATAAACTTTATAAAAATTTAAAACCCACACGTAGATTTAAACGTTTCTTCTCCCCTCGATCTGTAACTATGCTGAGTCATGCAAAGAAGAGAAAGCTGCTGTTCAGTGCCATGATTAAAAAACTGATGAGTCATCTTATTTTCATCTGCGTTCAAAGCGACATGCATAAATCTCCACGTGTGCTTCCTCCAAAACAACGACACATTTGAATCATTCCACAAATCGAACTTTGGCTTTGAGACCTTCGTTCATCTTTCAGTCGTCGGAGAAACATTTGGGAAACGTTGAAAAACTGTGAAGTGTGTTTTTAAAATCTTTCAGGTCAAATTCAGCTTCGACAGCCCGAAGTTTCAGAATCATTCGATATCATGCACGGCAGTCTGTGAAAATCTAAAGCACACGGTGTAGATCATATCATACACCATGCTGAATCTACGGTGTGTGAAGAGGGTCAAAGTAGAAGAAACACGGAGACTCGCGGAGGGTCTGCGGGACGCCGACATCAGGAGCCTGCCGGTTCTGATGGTTCTGGTCTTATAATGAATTGTCTCTTCAGCGTCCCACTCACCCTCTGCGGTGGCGTTTCTTTGACTTTGAGCGTACCCTGTATCACGTTGCGTAAATGTTAGACAGACGTTGTGGCGACGTTATGGAAGCACAGCGCTGGACGTTGGGCTGAGATGTTACGATGGAGAGCTATACACAGTATTTACAGCGACCGGATCCGTCTGAGCAGATCAGCGTTCACACCTTTAAACCGCCGGCAAGAGGACAGGAGGACACGGAGGAACGTCACGGAAACAAGTGATACAAAAGTCAACACCCGGAAAAAAAAGAACCATTTGCTGCTTGGAATTGTGGGATTGAAACATGAAGTGAACCCTTTAACAAAACATGAAGTTTTTACACCGTGATGTGTGTGTGCTGTCCGAGGTGAACCTCTGCGTGTTCCAACATCAGTGAGCTGAATTTCATTTAAACGTGATCGATTGTTAAAAAACGGTTTGTGAGATTCTCAAGCAGCAAACGGTGTCGGAGCCCTGATGGCTGAAGGCCGTACGAAGAGAGAGAGAGAGAGAGAGAGTGGATCTCCAGGACAGCTGGCACTGTGAGGAGGTGGAAAGCAGCAGAGGTACCAAACTTCTGTTTCAGGCCGCCGAGGAGGCAAGTTTACATCGACTCGCCCAGAGAGTCATCGTCATCCAGAGATAAGGGCAGGTAGAGATCCTGAAAACAGACAGGAGACATCATGAGGACACATCATGAGGACACATCATGAAGACACATCATGAGGACACATCATGAGGAGACATCATGAGGAGACATCATGAGGACACATCATGAGGACACATCATGAGGAGACACCATGAGGACACATCATGAGGAGACATCATGAGGAGACATCATGAGGACACATCATGAGGAGACACCATGAGGAGACACCATGAGGACACATCATGATGGGAGACACCATGAGGACACATCATGAGGAGACATCATGAGGAGACATCATGAGGAGACATCATGAGGACACATCATGAGGACACATCATGAGGACACATCATGAGGAGACATCATGAGGACACATCATGAGGACACATCATGAGGACACATCATGAAGACACACCATGAGGACACATCATGAGGAGACATCATGAGGACACATCATGAGGACACATCATGAGGACACATCATGAGGACACATCATGATGGGAGACACCATGAGGACACATCATGAGGACACATCATGAGGACACATCATGAGGAGACATCATGAGGACACATCATGAGGACACATCATGAGGACACATCATGAGGAGACATCATGATGGGAGACACCATGAGGACACATCATGAGGACACATCATGAGGACACATCATGAGGAGACACCATGAGGACACATCATGAGGAGACATCATGAGGAGACACCATGAGGACACATCATGAGGACACATCATGAGGAGACATCATGAGGAGACATCATGAGGAGACATCATGAGGACACATCATGAAGACACATCATGAGGAGACATCATGAGGAGACACCATGAGGACACATCATGAGGACACATCATGAGGACACATCATGAGGAGACATCATGAGGACACATCATGAAGACACATCATGAGGAGACATCATGAGGAGACACCATGAGGACACATCATGAGGACACATCATGAGGACACATCATGAGGAGACATCATGAGGACACATCATGAAGACACATCATGAGGAGACATCATGAGGAGACATCATGAGGACACATCATGAGGACACATCATGAGGACACATCATGAGGAGACATCATGAGGAGACATCATGAGGAGACATCATGAAGACACATCATGAGGACACATCATGAGGAGACATCATGAGGAGACATCATGAGGACACATCATGAGGAGACATCATGAAGACACATCATGAGGAGACACCATGAGGACACATCATGAGGAGACATCATGAGGAGACATCATGAAGACACATCATGAGGACACATCATGAGAAGACATCATGAGGAGACATCATGAGGACACATCATGAGGACACATCATGAGGAGACATCATGAAGACACATCATGAGGAGACACCATGAGGACACATCATGAGGAGACATCATGAGGACACATCATGAGGACACATCATGAGGAGACATCATGAAGACACATCATGAGGAGACACCATGAAGACACATCATGAGGACACATCATGAGGAGACATCATGAGGACACATCATGAGGACACATCATGAAGACACATCATGAGGACACATCATGAGGAGACATCATGAGGAGACATCATGAGGAGACATCATGAGGACACATCATGAGGAGACACCATGAGGACACATCATGAGGAGACACCATGAGGACACATCATGAGGACACATCATGAGGAGACATCATGATGGGAGACACCATGAGGAGACATCATGAGGAGACACCATGAGGACACATCATGAGGAGACATCATGAGGAGACATCATGAGGAGACATCATGAGGACACATCATGAAGACACATCATGAGGAGACATCATGAGGACACATCATGAGGAGACATCATGAGGAGACATCATGAGGAGACATCATGAGGACACATCATGAAGACACATCATGAGGAGACATCATGAGGACACATCATGAGGAGACATCATGAGGAGACGGCGTACCTTCTGCTTGTTGTTGAGGCCGGGGCTGTTGGGGGTGGAGGTGGGGGAATGCTTGGAGATGGGGGTGGAGAGCTGGCTGCTGGAGCCCGTCCCATTGGCTGAAAGAGCACAGAGGGGGGGGGGGGGGGGGGGGGGGGGGGGGGGGGCAGAGAAAGAGGTAAACAGTGTGTAGATTAAAGTGTGTGTGTGTGTGTGTGTGTGTGTGTGTGTGTGTTATAAAGTGCGGCTTGGCTCGGCGTTAGTCATTCCTGAACCGTGGCCTCGTTTGGCTTGGCGGGCCCGGCCGGTCCGAGCGTCGGCGCTGACAGCCTGTCCGTGTTCTGGAGGCGGTGTGTGTGCCACGTTGCTAGGCTTCACAGTGTGTTTATATCTACGAGCGGTGCGTGCTCAGAGCTTTGAAAGACTTTTGTCTGCAGGACGTGGAAAGAAAAGAGCCAGATGGTCTCAGTGAAAAGCTTCAGTGTGAACCGACTGAACAGCCCTGGCCTCGTTTAAACACTCAGAGAAACGACGACGACACGTCTGAACTCTTTAAAGGAGCAGTAAAGAGCTCAAACATGGAGGTCTGAACTTAACTGAACTGAACTCTTAAACTCTGTGCACTCGAACACAACCTGCTGTGTCCTGTCACATGATCTGTAAGTGAACACGAGCCTGCAGGTTGGCGGGTTGACGCTCGCCGTCATATTCAGATTGATAAACTAAATGAAGCTCACAGACTCCGTTGCGACCCCTCGCCTCACCCTGCAGACCTCTCAGGTATTACAGGTGTGTTTAAAGCTGCATGTTGGTTAACCATCTGTCGGCCACCTTCACCTGTTACTGACCAATAAAATATTCACCAACGCTGAAGGACTGAGGCTACCTGCAGCGCTGGAGGTCCGCCCCCTCCACCTGTGGCCTGAAACATGACCTGTGGACGACCTGCTGTGACCTCAACTGCTCCGACACGAGAAAACACACGTGTCCATGTTTTTAATGTTGGAGCAACATCGGAGAATTTTAAAATGTCTGACTGATTGTTTCTCCTCACAGAATCTACGACGTCACAGAAACAGGCCGGACCGTCTGTGCAGGGTCGGAGGGATTTAGGAGCTCGAGGAGGCCACGTCGGGACGTTAAAGGAGGCCACGTCGGGACATTAAAGGAGGCCACGTCGGGACGTTAAAGGAGGCCACGTCGGGACGTTAAAGGAGGCCACGTCGGGACATTAAAGGAGGCCACGTCGGGACATTAAAGGAGGCCACGTCGGGACGTTAAAAGAGGCCACGTCGGGACATTAAAGGAGGCCACGTCGGGACATTAAAGGAGGCCACGTCGGGACGTTAAAGGAGGCCACGTCGGGACGTTAAAGGAGGCCACGTCGGGACATTAAAGGAGGCCACGTCGGGACATTAAAGGAGGCCACGTCGGGACATTAAAGGAGGCCACGTCGGGACATTAAAAGAGGCCACGTCGGGACATTAAAGGAGGCCACGTCGGGACGTTAAAAGAGGCCACGTCGGGACATTAAAAGAGGCCACGTCGGGACATTAAAGGAGGCCACGTCGGGACATTAAAGGAGGCCACGTCGGGACGTTAAAGGAGGCCACGTCGGGACATTAAAGGAGGCCACGTCGGGACATTAAAGGAGGCCACGTCGGGACATTAAAGGAGGCCACGTCGGGACATTAAAAGAGGCCACGTCGGGACATTAAAGGAGGCCACGTCGGGACATTAAAGGAGGCCACGTCGGGGCGTTAAAGGAGGCCACGTCGGGACATTAAAAGAGGCCACGTCGGGACGTTAAAGGAGGCCACGTCGGGACATTAAAGGAGGCCACGTCGGGACATTAAAGGAGGCCACGTCGGGACGTTAAAGGAGGCCACGTCGGGACATTAAAGGAGGCCACGTCGGGACATTAAAGGAGGCCACGTCGGGACATTAAAGGAGGCCACGTCGGGACATTAAAGGAGGCCACGTCGGGACGTTAAAAGAGGCCACGTCGGGACATTAAAGGAGGCCACGTGGACGTTAAAAGAGGCCACGTCGGGACATTAAAGGAGGCCACGTCGGGACGTTATTAAAAGAGGCCACGTCGGACATTAAAGGAGGCCACGTCGGGACATTAAAGGAGGCCAGTCGGGACATTAAAGGAGGCCACGTCGGGACATTAAAGGAGGCCACGTCGGGACATTAAAGGAGGCCACGTCGGGACATTAAAGGAGGGCCACGTCGGGACGTTAAAGGAGGCCACGCGGGACTTAAAGGAGGCCCACGTCGGGACGTTAAAGGAGGCCACGTCGGGACGTTAAAGGAGGCCACGTCGGGACATTAAAGGAGGCCACGTCGGGACGTTAAAGGAGGCCACGTCGGGACATTAAAGGAGGCCACGTCGGGACATTAAAGGAGGCCACGTCGGGACGTTAAAGGAGGCCACGTCGGGACATTAAAGGAGGCCACGTCGGGACGTTAAAGGAGGCCACGTCGGGACATTAAAGGAGGCCACGTCGGGACGTTAAAGGAGGCCACGTCGGGACGTTAAAGGAGGCCACGTCGGGACATTAAAAGAGGCCACGTCGGGACGTTAAAGGAGGCCACGTCGGGACATTAAAAGAGGCCACGTCGGGACGTTAAAGGAGGCCACGTCGGGACATTAAAGGAGGCCACGTCGGGACGTTAAAAGAGGCCACCTCGGGACGTTAAAAGAGGCCACGTCGGGACATTAAAGGAGGCCCCGTCGGGACATTAAAGGAGGCCCCGTCGGGACATTAAAGGAGGCCCCGTCGGGACATTAAAAGAGGCCACGTCGGGACATTAAAAGAGGCCACGTCGGGACATTAAAGGAGGCCCCGTCGGGACATTAAAGGAGGCCCCGTCGGGACATTAAAGGAGGCCACGTCGGGACATTAAAGGAGGCCCCGTCGGGACATTAAAGGAGGCCCCGTCGGGACATTAAAGGAGGCCCCGTCGGGACATTAAAGGAGGCCACGTCGGGACATTAAAGGAGGCCCCGTCGGGACGTTAAAGGAGGCCACGTCGGGACATTAAAGGAGGCCACGTCGGGACGTTAAAGGAGGCCACGTCGGGACATTAAAGGAGGCCACGTCGGGACGTTAAAGGAGGCCACGTCAGGACATTAAAGGAGGCCACGTCGGGACGTTAAAGGAGGCCACGTCGGGACATTAAAAGAGGCCACGTCGGGACATTAAAGGAGGCCACGTCGGGACATTAAAGGAGGCCACATCGGGACATTAAAGGAGACAGAACCTAAGATGCAGATTAGAGTTGCTAATTCTGAGTATTTGTATCTACAGTATTGACCCTGAAGGATAAATCCATATTCATGCTCAGACAAAGGTCAAAGGTCGCCTGCAGATCACGCATCATATTTCATGTTTAAATTCATTTCTAGCTTCAGAAACGACCCCGACCCGACTCACTCGACTCAGCAGGAGACTTGCTGCGCCTGATCGGACCGGGACTCTTGGTTCCACGTTGAGCTTTGGGTCCCTTCATCACTCTGCACTCTGAGGAAGGAAACAAAGGAAGTTAGAAAGGCTCGACGGGTTCATGTCAAAACATGAGCTCAAAGTCGACACGTGGTGAGAGAACACGACATCAGAAGAACTCTTCGAATGTCTGGAAACATTTAATGAACGTTTGTGATGGTTTCAACCAAACAGAAAATACACTTTTACACTCAGGCGGTCAGAAGCTTGACGATGACGATAGACTTCAGGTATCGCTGATGTTAGTTAAACATCTTTTTTGTGTCTTACTGACATGAAATAAATAAAATATGAGCAGCTCTCTTGAACATGCAGCTGTGCAGCAGTTCATATAAATGCAGAATATAATTCAGATGGATCTGTGTATTCTGGGTCACTGTATTCATCAGACAGACTCCAGACGTTGCTCCCCTCCTCCCTCCTCCCTCCTCCTCTTCCTCTCTCCACTCTTCCACTTCTGATGCTAATTATACTCTCTGTCCTCCCTGCGTCTCCTGGGATCGCTCCATGTCTGTCTTCTCTCTCTTAACCTTCACACACTGCTGGCTTCAGTCACACGTCTGTGTGCTATTGTTTGGAAGGCGTGCCTTCATTTCAGCGGTCTCTGTGCACAGAGAGCTGCAGGTACAGGTGTGCACATCAGTTCAGCTCTGAGGTTCAAAACTGGTTCTCAAACTGTTTCTTCAGTTCTAATGAACCGGCTTCTCATTGGTCAGAGCTCTGAGGTGAGTTTGACGGCTCGGTATCATTAAAACACGTTTAAAGACGGTGAACGTTTCAGGACTCGTATAAAATATGATCTTCAGGGTCTGCAGAGAGAAGCATCAGCACCGGCAGATCAGCTGGCCTAAACCCGTCAGCGGGCAGATTAATGGCTCTTCTTCTTCTTCTCTACCTTCTTCTCTCGCTGCTGCTGGCTGCTGATAACACTGTCCTCCTTTACAGGAGACGCCTGTGATGATCGAGCAGTCTGATGAGTTAAATGACATTTACATTCAAACACACGTCGTGAAATCTTAAAAATATATATTTATTCATCTCATCCTTTCATCGATCATCAGCTGAGAGCTGCCTGTGCTCGTCTGTCTGTCACATTGTTGCATGTACAGTAAACGTACAGCGTGTTCTTATTGTACATGTATGTGCTCAGCAGACTGCTGCTGTTGCGCTCACCGTTATCGTCCAGAGAGAAGTCATCCTGGGCGTAGCGAAATTTCTCGGGTCCACACGCGATGAAGACGTCATCGTCGCCAAAGAAGTCCTGAAGGCAGGTCACCTGCGAGCCAGAACACAGAACACCTGAGGCCCAGAAAGATCCAGAACCAACCAGACCAACACGTCTACTGACATCAGAGCCAGGTCTGCAGACCTGCTGCTGCCACCAGCATGCAAACACGCTGATGCTATTCATCATGTTAGCATGCTAACATTTGCTAATTAGCAGTAAACACGACGCCGCAACAAACTTTATTTATAAAGGCGTGTCTCAAAGCGATGAGCTGCTGTATGATGCAAACAGAAACAATAACAACAGTAAATTAAATTAAATATCTGTTCAGGTCATTCAGTGTGAGCTGAGCGACAGGCCGACACGCCACACCGTTAGCATGTTTGATATGTCAGTTTGAAGTGCTAATGTTAGCATGTTTGACGTGCTAATGTTAGCATGTTTGACGTGCTAATGTTAGCATGTTTGAAGTGCTGATTCATTAAAAGTGTCTGCTAAATGTAAATGTTAAAACGTGTCGGCGTCTCCGGGCCGTGTTCAGCTCAGCTGGTGGAGCAGCCGCCCCGTGTGTGAAGGTTCGAGTCCGACCTGTGGCTCCTTCATTTCTGTCACTCTTCAGCTGTCTCTGTCAAATAAAGCTGCTTGTTGTCTCCATCATGATGGAGCTAATAACTCTGATGAAGATTTTGTGGGATCTTGCTCAGCTTCAGTCTTTGTGTTGCTGTCGTCGTGTTAACGTGCCTTCAGTTACAGAAGGTGACAAACACAAAGGATAATGTTTCAGTGATTCAGCTTCCCTCCCCGGGGCCTTTTACTCTCCAGCAGCTGTTGACACAATATGTGGACAGATGTCTCCGGGCCACACCTTCTCCTCTGCTCGCCATTATACAGACGAGTTAGCAGCTCAGACACGCCTGTTAAAACCAGTCAGGCTAAAAGCTAAAAGCTCAAAGCTGTTTGCTTCCTGCTGCAGATGAGACGCACTTTAAAACATCGGAGCCTCGTGTCCACCACGTCAGATCTGTCTCCTCAGTTACTGGATGGAGACGCGTGAAGCCGCTCCGCCTTCATTCAGGCCTGAAAGGTTAGCCCGTGTCGGGAAGTCGGCCAGGACAGCCGAGAAGCATCGTGCTTTCTTTGTGATACACATCCAAACTATGAGCTGCAGATAATTTGGGAACACCCCACCCCAGCAGCTGCCATGTTGATTCTCCGTCCTGCTAAAAGCGTGTGGTGGTGACTCGCCGGCGAGGCATCCAACAGCTGTACCCTCTCCATGTCCCGCCAGATTCCCCCGGATACAGGCCTGACGGAGCCCTGCTGAGGGACGGAGATGCTGCTCCCACTCCTGGGAGCTAAACCTAATTGGTTTCTTCATGTACGACCTGCAGGCGTGGGCTGTCTGCTGTGGTCATTATCCAGAGATTAGATCCATGTTCCTTTCATTAGGTTAAACTGCTGTGTGGCAACAAGGTCACCTGACAGTTAATCAGAAAATGGAGGCATTACGAGGAGCTCCTGTTCCCCCCTGAAGGCCAGCGGGTGGAGGCGGGGCAGGATGGAGCGGGTGGAGAGGGGCTGGTCCACGTTTGAACAGCTTTAAGATCAGATCTGATTAACAGGATAAAGAGTTTATCCAACAGACTTTAAGTCTTTGACCTGCAGCACAAACATGAACCAGAACCATGTGGACCCTCTGAGATACGCGCGGTCCTGCTGACCCGGCATCAGGGATCACTGACGATCCACATGCTGTGCACAGATACTGAGCGGTCCTCTCTGCATCATTCAGGCCACAAATAATTCATGTTCACCGGATCCGATGACAGCGCAGAGCCCGAAGATGTACTGTAACCATATGGGTCAATCAGAACCAGAACCTCATGTCAAACATCCTAAAGAACAGTCACATTCAGTGTTTGTATCTGTGTGTGTTCATGGAGGCAGCCGGGTGGGGGTTTTCTGAAAAAGCTGGCTCCGTCCAGACTCCAGGTGCCCACCACCCTCCGTCCCACCGAGCCCATCCCTAATCTCTGCCTCACCAGCTGTCCGGACCACATGACCCCCGAAAAACCACCAACAGCACCAGCAGCAGCCTCGCAGGGATCCACCAGCTCCAACAGCAACTGAATTATTCAGAAAGACTCCGGCCGGTGGAGGCGGGTCAGGAGGTCAGCAGGAAATGTGATGAGACAACATGAACGACGTTTCTGTGTAACAAGGTTCTGTTTGTTTGACACCACGGCACTTCTGTTCATCTGAGGTCTGATCCAGGATTTAGATGGATCCTTTGTCTTCTGCACCATCGAGGACTGATCTCAGATCCATTTGAGGATTTTAGCCTCAGCTTCTAACTGATCAGTTTGTCTGTTTCTGTGTTTCCGTGGACGTCAGAGCAGCTGAACTTGTTTCTTGTTGCAGACTCTCACACAGCCCGGGTCGATGAAAGTCACAGCAGCCATTTTGTTTTTCTGACTGAAATAAATGAGTTGGTTAATTAATCAGAACCAGGCACAGTGACTGGTCAGACCCGTCTGTGACCTCGCTGGTTCTGTTTGGAGTCCAGATGAGCGGCTTAGAGATCTGCAGAGTCATGGAGAGCAGCTGGTGCACCCCCACCCGCCCCCACCCGCAGGAAGCAGGCTGACTGATGTGGTGGTCGCTTCATTAAATCCCGCTTCCCCCGTCGCCCCCCGCAGGTCAGATCACTTGTTGATGTGGTGCTTGTACAGGAACGACGGGGGAGGGGCGGGTGGTGCACGTATGTGAGGCGATGCTTCATCATGAGGACCACGCCCCTCCGTCAGCCCGACTGTCTGCCTCTGTTTGAACGCTGTGTGTGGGTGGAGGGGGTGGAGGAGGGGTGCAGCAGGTAAAGAGCACACTCAGCGTATTAAAGCCGCTGTCACAAACTGAATCCATCACCACTGAGCTTATTGCCATGACAACCACTCCTGCAGCACACCAGAGAAAAGCTTTTCTTCCCGTTACCGGGCGGATTTTCAGCCGCCGTGAAGTCCTGATCCGAGAATCACCTCCGCAGGTTTAACGGACTCTTTTGTTCTGACATTAACGAAGCGACCTCGTGCCTGAAGCTTCATTCCTCTGCCTGTGTCTTTGTTGACTTTAATGAATACCTCCAGTCTAAACCAGGTCAGAATAATGAGCACTCGGGTCCATTAGAGTCTCTCTGCAGCGCTGCAGACGCACGGACCATTCATGAGGAACACAGAACACAAAATGGCTGCCGACATTTAAACAAATGAAACCACGAGGCCCTAATCCAACCGGGCCGGTGGATCCATGAAAATCCGGATCAGATCCAAGAACAGCCCCACCCTCCACTCAAGTGCAGCAATTCAGTGACAAAGAGAGGACGTGCTGCGTTCAGAACCGAGATAGAACCAGACAGAACCACAGAGAGCCGCACAGAACCACAGAGAGCCGCACAGAACCACAGAGAGCCGCACAGAACCACAGAGAGCCGCACAGAACCACAGAGAGCCGCACAGAACCACAGAGAGCCGCACAGAACCACAGAGAGCCGCTGAGAAAACACAAACTGATCTTTTCCACATTTCCACTTTACAGTCCCCTTACAGACCGTCACATTACAGACCGTCCCCTTACAGACCGTCACATTACAGACCGTCACATTACAGACCGTCCCCTTATAGACCGTCACATTACAGACCGTCACA
This sequence comes from Nibea albiflora, assembly GCA_014281875.1. Classification (NCBI taxonomy): domain Eukaryota; kingdom Metazoa; phylum Chordata; class Actinopteri; family Sciaenidae; genus Nibea; species Nibea albiflora. The sequence goes on from CM024807.1 coordinate 387,513, forward strand.
TTACAGACCGTCCCCTTACAGACCGTCGCATTACAGACCGTCCCCTTACAGACCGTCCCCTTACAGACCGTCCCCTTACAGACCGTCCCCTTATAGACCGTCACATTACAGACCGTCCCCTTACAGACCGTCCCCTTACAGACCGTCCCCTTACAGACCGTCCCCTTACAGACCGTCACATTACAGACCGTCACATTACAGACCGTCCCCTTACAGACCGTCCCCTTACAGACCGTCACATTACAGACCGTCCCCTTACAGACCGTCACATTACAGACCATCCCCTTACAGACCGTCCCCTTACAGACCGTCACATTACAGACCGTCACATTACAGACCGTCACATTACAGACCGTCCCCTTACAGACCGTCACATTACAGACCGTCACATTACAGACCGTCACATTACAGACCGTCCCCTTACAGACCGTCACATTACAGACCGTCCCCTTACAGACCGTCGCCTTACAGACCGTCCCATTACAGACCGTCACATTACAGACCGTCCCCTTACAGACCGTCGCCTTACAGACCGTCCCCTTACAGACCGTCACATTACAGACCGTCCCCTTACAGACCGTCACATTACAGACCGTCCCCTTACAGACCGTCGCCTTACAGACCGTCCCCTTACAGACCGTCCCCTTACAGACCGTCCCCTTACAGACTGTCCCCTTACAGACCGTCACATTACAGACCGTCACATTACAGACCGTCACATTACAGACTGTCCCCTTACAGACTGTCCCCTTACAGACCGTCACATTATTACATTACAGACCGTCACATTACAGACCGTCCCCTTACAGACCGTCACATTACAGACCGTCACATTACAAACCGTCCCCTTACAGACCGTCACATTACAGACTGTCCCCTTACAGACCGTCACATTATTACATTACAGACTCCCCGCACAGGAAACATGTTGTGCAGGTGAAACAGACATTCTCAGAGAGGCTCACATGGGGAGTAAAGTCTCTCGACAGGATGTGCGATCTGACAGACCGGTCCACACCAGCTGGGCTCTCTTTGTGCCTGGGATGTGGTTGCCTAGCAACCAGTCCCAGCAGCTATCGCTGTGGAATGGGAAGAGGAGTCGGGAGGGGCGGGGCGGGCACTGCATCAATACTGCTTCAGCAGATCACCTCCACCACGAGCAGCTGCACACAAAGAAGCCGCAATGATGTGAACAGAGACAGATCTGAGACCAACGGAGCCCAATCAGGAAGCAATTAATGAAGACGGGTCGATTCAGTCAGAGCAAACATCATTAAAAATGCAGAATCCAAACCATAAAGATGAAATATGAAAGTCAAAAACCAGGAAGAGACCTGAGAGAGGGAGCGTTCACATCAAACCCTCCTCCTGCAAATCACGTGTGTGCTCATTAACACGGAAAAACACCTGAAGGATCCGAACACGACCAGTCCACCTGTGAGACACACCGCTCCCGCAGGAACGTTTAGAGAACATTTAACAAATCAACGACAGCCGCAGACGTCTGCCCACGCCTCCGCTAATTAACTCTGATTCATAATTGTGTGCAGATCACACCTGTGAGCTGCATTCACAACGTTATACAAACGTTTGCTGAACATTTGCAGACAGAAAGAAGAAACTCCTCGCTCACAGATTTTATTGATCGCTTCATATTTAATAAACTAGAGACCTGCAGGTAGGTGTGTGTGTGTGTGTGTGTGTGTGTGTCCCTGAACGCTGCTTCAATACCGGACACGAGACAAAATCTTTTTTTTTCTGAATGAATTCAGCTGCAGGAAATCTGTGAAATATTCTGATAACAGAATTTGGCAGGTCAAAGTTCTGGCGTGTGTTTCTTGTGTTTGCTTCCGTAAATCTTGATTCATCAGGCTGCGTCATCCTTAGTTTGATATTCGTATTGATACAAATATGAATCCGCCCGATGTCTGACTGCCCACAGCGAGCCGGCCGGTCTTCTCATGGGGATTCAGTGTCCTGAATTCAGCTTTAACAGCCGAGGGGTCTTTTAGCTGAACACCAGAGAACAGTCAAGGTTACAGAGACGTTCTCCGCCTGCATGTTCGTTCTCAACATGAAACTAAAGCACCGTCTCAAAATGGGGGATTCACGCCGAGCAGCCAGATGTGCGAGCGTCTCTGACAGATCGAGCGTTCCTGGGACGGTCTGATCGTTTTCAGACGCGTCTGTACGAAGGGAGCAAACAAAAAGAACGAATCACGTCTCGGCTGAATCTCTGCATGTGCACGAGAAACGCTTCAACAAGCTCCAGCTGACATTGTTAAAGCTTTTTCAGCAGGCTGCGTCTTTCCACTGACAAACAATGAGCACAAAATGATCAAACAATACAATGCAGGGTTTGGCCTTTTGTTCGCTCCATAAAGGACTGAAGGAGAACTTCCCACTTCTGAGCCCAGAAACACTAATGACCTAAAAACTCCCCGTCAAAGGCCGGACGACGGGACGCTAAAGACCTGAACCACAAGACAGGACTGTGTGCGGCCTCAAAGTCCGAATAAAGAGCGCAGACAAAGGAGGTCATTGTGTGCTCAGGTTGTTCTCATGATGTTGGAGCTTCTCATGGACGAGCACACAATAACATTTTTGTCTGTTTTTGCATTTCCGTGCAAATAATTCAGTTTCCCGCTCAGCTTTGATCCGGTTACCTGTCTGGGTGTGGGTGGGAGCATGAATGATGAACTGTTCTCAAACCTGACCACAAATTTACCTATTGTGCCGCCGAGCTTACAGCAGGACTGGACGGCCTTTATTGGAGAGCAAACATGAAACAAACGCAGCGTTATTCGTGACCCACTGAACTCCAACAGCATGATGTAATCACACAGACGAACCTGCTTGCCGTCGAGCGTGTAGATCCTCTTCACCACGCCGCTCTCCAGCTTGATGGCCTCTGTGATGTCAGTGAGCACCTGCTCGAAGGAGTGTGCGGTTTTCTTATTGAGCAGGACGCGCACGGCCTTACGTGGCTTCACGCCGCTGCGCATCACCGTCACTAGCTTGGGTCGAACAAAGTCCTTGCTCTCTCTGGGCTCGCCAGCAGCCTTGGCGGCTAAGGACTGCATGTTCTTCTGGCTAGCCGAGGCCTTCACGTTCACGGACCAGTTGGGGTTGACGTTCTTTGTGTAGTCGACCTTCTTGTAGAAGTTCTCTGATGCACAAACGTAGCTTTCCCCTGTGACAGAAAAAGACAAGCAGGTTAGCGTGTTTGGCACCTCGTCCACTCAGAAACTTCGGAACCTGGAGGTAGACGAATCAACGGCTCTGTTTCACGTAACGTCGATGAAACAGTTCATGTTTCTTTTTATTCCTACGCACGTCTTTTTTTGTTTGACTAAACTTTGCTGACCGTCGTTCATCGTCTACTGAGCCTCATTTTAACATTTCAGGAGATCACAGGTACTTTCCCTAAATAATCCTCCATTTTCTTCGTCATTAGCGACCTCGTGTCTGAGGAGCAGATTGTGGCGCTCTCGTTCAGATGGAGAAATCCTGACAAAGAATCCAGAAAGCAACAATTAGGCCGAATGTGGAGAAATTACAGCAAAGACAAAAAGGCAACAAAAGTGGATTACACAGTGCGGGGGAGATTGAGCTATTAATTATACCCCAGCAGAGGAAGCACAATGAAAAGACCCCCCGTCCTCCACCCGGTACCCCCCCGGCACCACCCACAGTGCTGCCCCTCTTTGCTGCAGTCACCACACACACACTCCATCTCTGCGAGCAGCGACACCATCCTCTCATTTTTAGATTTTACCCCTCGCCCCACTTAACAGGAAGTGATATCGGCAGAAAGTGGGTCAGAGAGTTGGGTCATGAAAGTGGGTCTGAAGAGAATCTGACAGAACTCTGCTGCTCAGGCTTCACAGCTCAAAGACGTTTCCGCGATCGTCTCGTCTGTGTCAAACAAACACGTCATTCATTAAAACTGATCTGAAACCAACATGAATCATTTCTGATCAGACAAACAGCTGCTGGTGAAGCCGTCTGTCACCAGGACGGCTGAGTCAGACAAATCTTCCACAGACTGACACTGAACTGATGAAGGCCCAGATCGAAGAGCAGAACCACGAAATAAAATGTGAACCGCTGAGCAGAGTGTCCATTTAGATTAATCGACGGTGCAGGTGACCTCTGACCTCATGAAGGATCAAACCAGAAGAAGAACATGCTCACCTTCCTCCAGCTCGTCCAAGGCTCCGATCTTGCGCATGCCATCGATGGTGAAGATGAAGCGGACTCCCTGTGGCAGGTTGATGTGGTCGGACAGCGAGCGCGTGAGGTCGGCCAGCAGCGCGTCGAAGGTGCGGAATCGGTCGTTGGCCACGGCGTACACGATGCCCTTGAAGTAGCGGTCTCCATTGCGGTAGAAACGAACCTTCTTGGCCTTCTTCTCGTTGGTCAGGGCCTGCAGAGTGCGCGTGCGGTAGAAGCTGCAGTGGGCGCTGTGGGTCGGGCTGGGGAGGCCGTTCATGCGTCCACCCCGCGGGGTCCGGGAGGCCTTGTCTCGCTCGTCAAAATGTCCAAAGTCCAGCTCCATGATGACGGGAAGTTCTGATGGTTGTGACGGATGTGAGGTGGAGGGGACCGGCTCCAGAGAGTCTGTGACACAAAGACAAAGAGCAACGTTTGTTGAAACACCTGCTCCAAAAACAGGAAGCAAAACAGTTCTTCACATGAATTTAAACAGTTTCATCTGCGTACAGGACGGTTAATGAAACACAGACTAAAGGTTCTGAAGGTTCTGAAGGTTCTGAAGGTTCTGAAGGTTGGACTTGGTTCTGATGGTTCTAAAGATTCATCTTCAGATTCTTTGCAGATGATTGGATGATTTTTATCACCTCTGATGTGAAATCAGATGAACCCTTTAAACGTTGAAGTCATGATGAGATGAAGATCATCGCTGATCTTTAGAATAAAAAGATTATTCATCTGAATGAAGTCTCGTCAGCACGTGATCAGCTGTCAGATTCTAAACTGACATATTAAATAAAATAACTTCATGTTTGTTCACATCATGATGTTTCTGTGGGCAGCTGGTTCTGATCCAGATGTTTCAGGAGATCCGGTTCTTCTTCTTCCTTTTTGGAAATTATGCAAATTATGCATCCGTTCAGCCAATAAACAATAAAGCTTTTATGCTTCATGACAGAGCACATTTCACTTCCTGTTAACCTGCTGACAGATGATGACATCATGACATCATGACCCGGTCCAAAACACAAGAACTCGTGTCATCATCAATGTAATCTGTTTATCATTTAATATTTATCTGTGATGACCCAGTTTGACCGCATCACGCTTCTCTAACAGGATGTGACATCATTGACTGTGAGGTCACTGGTCTTTGAACGCATCTCATCTATGAGACGCCTGTCAGCATTCACACACACACACACACACACACACACACACACAGTCAGAGCTCTGCAGCATCGATCATCGATCACCGATCATCGATCACCGATCATCGATCATCGATCACCGATCCTGCTCTGTGAGGATCTGCTGATTGATGATCGATCGATCAGGATGAAGCTTTAAGAAATGTTTGCTCTCAAATATCAGTCAAACATTTAAAGAACGTTTCCTTCCTCGTGTAATCAGTCTGCAGTCCTTCACTGACCGCCCCCACCCATCCATGTGGCGGGGTCCTCCGCTCCCCTGGCTGTGCCGGGGTGGGACCGGCTCACAAAGGCCACGTTTGGAGTCCATCTGCCGCACTCAGGGCCTCAGCTAACAGTGACCTGTCCCCGGGGGGCCGTCAGGCAGGACGGTCCATTGTCTCCAGCAGGGTGCCTGCCTTCCTGGTTACGGCACCGTCAGTGCTGCTGGATGGGGGAGCAGCCGGCTCCAGAAGTCCACCGGCCCGGTCTGCCTGTCCTTCAACACTACCTGAGGCTCTGTCTGGTTCTGCTTCTGGTTCTGTCTGACCCCCCACCCACACACACACACACACACACACACCACAGTGCTGACCAGGACCAGCAGTCCTGGTCAGAGCTGATCTGAAATCAGCCACAAAAGGAAAGAAAAGTTTGATGGAGCTCAGTCCTCCTGGTCCCTGATCCAGCACAGACCAGGAGGACCTGATCCAGCATAGACCAGGAGGACCTGATCCAGCACAGACCAGGAGGACCTGATCCAGCACAGACCAGGAGGACCTGATCCAGCACAGACCACATGGCTGCTGAGTTTTTCAGGTGAATGTGCGCACACCTCCTCACCCACAGTCCACCTGCTCAAACCCGACATATTCACCAGAACCAGCTCCATCAGCTCCAACACCAAACCCACCCCATCACGACCCCCCACACCTGGAAGTCTGCGGGAAAAACGCACTGGGCAGCGGACTCACCTGCGTCTCTGCTTGCGGAGTGAAGTGTGCGTGTGTGTGCGGCTGTGTGAATGCGTGAGTCGATGGTGCAGGATCGCAGCACGCCGTCTCTCCCTGCGCCTTTGTCTGCTTCAGTCTGAGAGCCGAGCCGCTGCTGCTGCCTGAGCCGAGCAGCCACTGGGTCCTAAAGCCAACGAGCCTGGACCCGCCCACCCCGCACAGACAGGGTACCAGTCAGAGAGGGGCTGGGTGGAGTCCGCATCAGTCCTCCAAGAGACAGAGAGGGGCTGGGTGGAGTCCGCATCAGTCCTCCAAGAGACAGAGAGGGGCTGGGTGGGGTCCGCATCAGTCCTCCAAGAGACAGAGAGGGGCTGGGTGGGGTCCGCATCAGTCCTCCAAGAGACAGAGAGGGGCTGGGTGGGGTCCGCATCCGTCCTCCAAGAGACAGAGAGGGGCTGGGTGGGGTCCGCATCAGTCCTCCAAGAGACAGAGAGGGGCTGGGTGGGGTCCGCATCAGTCCTCCAAGAGACAGAGAGGGGCTGGGTGGAGTCCAAGGTTTGAGGACAGCAGCTGATCTGAGGTCTGTTTGTGTGTCAACAGTTTATGATTTCAGACTTCAGATGAAAGATTCACACGCAGACTGAAGAATTTATAATATTATTAAGATTATTAATGGTGGATCTGCAGAGACCCAAAAACTGGGGAAGAAGTTAAGTTAGTAAAATGAGAAGCCCGGTGCATCATGGGAAGTGTAGTCCTCTAGCAGCAGAACAGACATGACCTGAGCCAGAACTAAACTATAAGGAGAGGAGGGCTGCCTCCAGAACCAGAACTGGGAGCTGGTTCTAGAGAGGAGGAGCTTGATAGCTTCTACTTTTGGAGACTAAAGGAACTAGGAGGAACCATGAAGAACCAGGAGGAACAGCTAGGAACCATGAAGAACCATAAAGAACCAGGAGGAACAACTAGGAACCATGAAGAACCATAAAGAACCAGGAGGAACAACTAGGAACCATGAAGAACCATAAAGAACCAGGAGGAACAACTAGGAACCATGAAGAACCATAAAGAACCAGGGGTAGCCCTGCATCCTGATAGCTCAGTGTTCTAGTGAGGGACTATGAGCTCTTTAAGATGTGAAGGTGTCACCATCTGGAGGATCAACAGTGACCATGACTCGTGTTTTAAACCATGACTCGTGTTTTAAACCATGACTCGTGTTTTAAACCATGACTCGTGTTTTAAACCATGACTCGTGTTTTAAACCATGACTCGGGTTTAAACCATGACTCGGGTTTAAACCATGACTCGTGTTTTAAACCATGACTCGTGTTTTAAACCATGACTCGGGTTTAAACCATGACTCGTGTTTTAAACCATGACTCGTGTTTTAAACCATGACTCGTGTTTTAAACCACGACTCGTGTTTTAAACCATGACTCGTGTTTTAAACCATGACTCGTGTTTTAAACCACGACTCGTGTTTTAAACCATGACTCGGGTTTAAACCACGACTCGTTGTTCCTCCTCGCGATGATGTAACTGTGTCAGTTATTGTAGTGACAGGATTGATTTCACGGCTGCACAGGAAGTGACATCGATCAAGGAAAGGTGAGACGGCGAGCTTCAGGGTGTCACATGACACTCAAACTCAGACACCTGTGATCACACCTGAACATGCACAGCCATGATCCACAGCAAATTAAAGAGTAATCTGATTACAAACTACAGACAATACTTTGACATGTCTGTAGTTTCTCATACAGGATAAAGACTCTGTTTCCCAGCAGGCCGTGCTTCTCTGTTGTCTGTCAGCTGTCGTCACATTCTGCAGCCACTCCTCTGCATGTCACACATAATTCTGACACAGCACCCACACAGCACCACCCACTCTGCACAGCACCACCCACACAGCACCACCCACTCTGCACAGCACCACCCACACAGCATTACCCACTCTGCACTCACACAGCACCACCCTCACAGCACTACCCACTCTGCACAGCACCACCCACACAGCACCACCCACACTGCACAGCACCACCCACACAGCACCACCCACACAGCACCACCCACTCTGCACAGCACCACCCACACAGCACCACCCACACAGCACTACCCACTCTGCACTCACACAGCACCACCCTCACAGCACTACCCACTCTGCACTCACACAGCACCACCCTGCACAGCACCACCCACCCTGCACAGCACCACCCACTCTGCACAGCACCACCCTCACAGCACCACCCACTCTGCACCCACACAGCACCACCCTCACAGCACCACCCACTCTGCACAGCACCACCCACTCTGCACAGCACCACCCTCACAGCACCACCCACTCTGCACTCACACAGCACCACCCTCACAGCACCACCCACTCTGCACAGCACCACCCACACAGCACCACCCACTCTGCACAGCACCACCCACACAGCACTACCCACTCTGCACTCACACAGCACCACCCTCACAGCACTACCCACTCTGCACTCACACAGCACCACCCTGCACAGCACCACCCACCCTGCACAGCACCACCCACTCTGCACAGCACCACCCTCACAGCACCACCCACTCTGCACCCACACAGCACCACCCTGCACAGCACAACCCTGCACAGCACCACCCTCACAGCACAACCCTGCACAGCACCACCCTCACAGCACCACCCTCACAGCACCACCCACTCTGCACCCACACAGCACCACCCTCACAGCACCCACACAGCACCACCCTGCACAGCACCACCCTCACAGAATGCTACACATGCAGTTGAAATGGCCGAACTTAAACTGAGACAACAGCAGCGAGTCGAGCTCTGTGTTCTGTTCTGCTTCCTGTTGGTGACGATGAAAACAAACAAAGGCTGGATTCACGTTCATTTGACTGTCTGTCCTCCACTGAACCACAACCAGTCTGAAACCAGCCTGAGTCCAGTCTGAGTCCAGTCTGAAACCAGTCTGAAACCAGTCTGAAACCAGTCTGAAACCAGTCTGAAACCAGTCTGAGTCCAGTCTGAAACCAGTCTGAAACCAGTCTGAGTCCAGTCTGAAACCAGCCTGAGTCCAGTCTGAAACCAGTCTGAAACCAGTCTGAGTCCAGGGTGGAGGTGGAGGTGGAGGAGGAGGAGGAGGAGGTGGAGGTGGAGGAGGAGGAGGAGGAGGAGGAGGAGGAGGTGGAGGTGGAGGAGGAGGTGGAGGAGGAGGAGGTGGAGGTGGAGGAGGAGGTGGAGTTGGTGGTGGAGGTGGAGGTGGAGGTGGAGGTGGAGTTGGTGGTGGAGGAGGAGGAGGTGGAGTTGGTGGTGGAGGAGGTGGAGGTGGAGGTGGAGGTGGAGGTGGAGGAGGAGGTGGAGGAGGAGGTGGAGGTGGAGGGGGTTTTGCAGCCATGACGACGGATGGAGGAGGAAGTAAACAGATGTCCACATGCTGGCCTGGAGAGATGGGGACGTCCAGGAGCCCAGCAGAGGGTCTGTGGAGCTGATCCAGTGTCACCAGAACCACTGAAAGTTCTGAAGCTGTGGTTCTGGTTCAGGCCCGACGCAGACGACTGCAGCAGCCCTCACAGTCACTCACGGCCGGATCCAGACCGGATCCAGCACCATGATTGATGATCTCGTCTGTCGTAGTGATGATGTGACATTGACGGCGATGCAGCCTTCATCTCAGCGGTCCATCACGTCCTCCTGACCCACTTCAGAGTTCTGCACAGTCACCGTCTGGACGATGTGTCGAACGAGCCACCAGTTTGAATCCCGTCTAAATCAGAGACGGGAAGTGAAGGAGACGGGCTGTCGGCCCGCCAAACCACAGCTGTCAACATGACCATGAGCAAGGCACTTCAGAACCAGCTGCTCCGAGATCGACCCAGAGGGGCCACAACAGGTCCGGTTTCAGGGTGACTCTGAGAAAACCACACTCACATGATCAGTCCGGTTTATTCACACACACACACACACACACACACACACGTGTTCTCTGCAGGAAGGACTTAATAACTTGCGCACTCTGCAGAATAATGTGTGAATTAATAATCTATATTATAATTACTGAACCAGAAATAAGAGGAACGAATGGATGAGTGGATGAGCCAGTCGATGGATGACTGATGTGGTTGTCACAGTAAAAGAGGCAGATGAGCAGGTCACAGCCAGTGACAGCATCATTAAACAAAGCCTCCTTGGTTACCATGGAAACGCAGTGAGGGCTGGAAAAAATCCTGGAGCGGCTGGTTTGAGTCAGCTGCAGCTCGAGGAGTGGAGGAGGGTGACGTCATGTGATGAAGAGTTTGCAAAGAATCAGAGATAATGACACCTTCATCATCATCATCAGCAGCAGCAGCAGCAGCAGCAGCAGCAGCAGCAGCAGCTGGACGTTCAAACACGGCAGTCGGACCTGAGCAGGTCAGAACCGTGCAGGATCCTGAGAAGTAGAACATGACTTCCAGATCACCACGTGGGGGAGTCTCCACAGCGCCGTCTCAAGGAGCTTTCTCTGCTCGGCAGATTTTCTAATGAGGGGCTTTTGGAGGAGGATGACAGAGCTGTGCTGTGAGGAGGAGGAGGAGGAGGAGGAGGAGGAGGAGGAGGAGGAGGAGGTGTTATTTAAAGGAAATGAGCATCGCTCTGTCCTCGGATACGCCTAACACCAGACTCCCCCCAGCTCAGATGCCCCGCTGGCAGCTTGGCAGCAGCACGAGGAGGGCGGCATTAGTCTGGAACTCTCATTGTGTCAGATACTCTGAAAACCTCTAATCGAGCCTCCAAACGAGAAGGGGGCAATTAAAGTGAACCGGGCAAGAAGGCAGCAAGAGGTGTAATTCACATCAGAACTGTTTGTTCTGTTTGTTCATCTGGAGAACAAGAACCTCACTTTAAGTTGACCACCCTGTAAAATGTTTCAGTCACCTGTGGACCAGCTGTGGCTCTCATGCAGGTGACCTGAGACAGCTGGTCAATCAATCAATCAATCAATCAATCAATCAATCAATCAATCAATCAATCAATCAATCAATCAATCAATCAATCAAAGTGAAGAAGGTTGAGTTTTATTTAACTGCACACACACATACACACGTTTACAGTAAATTACACTGTCAGTAAAGAGCTGCAGTAAATTCATAGTAGTAATTATCACAGTATTCTTCTGTTAAAGTACAGACACACTACTATTGTATAAAAACACAGTATTTTAAGGTAAAATTATAATGTGTTTCCATGGTAACATAATAAACACATAATGTAACTTTTTACTGTATTATTACTGCAAATCTGTAAATTTACATTGAAACTGTGTTTTTCATGGTCACATAATTACCCATCATGCACTGCAAACATGTTTTAGTGAAAGTCACTTCCTGTTTTTAACAGTGACGAGGATTAAACTGTGGCAGTTACTCTAAATTTAAAATGGTCTTTGAATTTTGTGGATTTATTCAGTTTTATTTTTTCATTGTGTGTCTGCTGCTGAGAGATATTAAGATCAACAGAGCTGAATCAAAGGTTTATTTCCCAGAGGAGGTAAAAATATCAGCTCGGCCTACACGCCGGCAGGATTAAGAGGAAAGAGCGAAAAGCTAGCGGACAGTTTTATTCTCATCGTGTCATGGCGATTCTCTTCCTCAGACTCTGAGCTCCACGTCTCTGTGGACACACATCATCCACTCATACTCATCACACAAACAACAATATGTTAGTGCTAATAACACGGAAAAACAGCAGCAACGCAACAAAGCATGGCCTCCCACCAGCCCATTCACATTCATGGATGTGGAGTTTATTTATAATAATGACATTAATCATGAGAGTTCGTCTGAGCATCATCCTCCAAAACAAAACCTACCACAATAAAAGCACAGAACAAGTGAGTGATGCCAAAATAAAAGTTCAACAGTTTGAGGACATTTCACATCAGTCCCAGTCTAACAGTGAACACGGCAACAGAACCTCTGAACCGGCAGTGTCCAGTCTAACAGTGAACACGGCAACAGAACCTCTGAACCAGCAGTGTCCAGTCTAACAGTGAACACAGCAACAGAACCTCTGAACCAGCAGTGTCCAGTCTAACAGTGAACACAGCAACAGAACCTCTGAACCGGCAGTGTCCAGTCTAACAGTGAACACAGCAACAGAACCTCTGAACCAGCAGTGTCCAGTCTAACAGTGAACACAGCAGCAGAACCTCTGAACCAGCAGTGTCCAGTCTAACAGTGAACACAGCAACAGAACCTCTGAACCAGCAGTGTCCAGTCTAACAGTGAACACAGCAACAGAACATCTGAACCGGCAGTGTCCAGTCTAACAGTGAACACAGCAACAGAACCTCTGAACCAGCAGTGTCCAGTCTAACAGTGAGCACAGCAGCCTGTCGAGCTGGTTTTCTTGCTGGGTTTGGCTCCTGGCATGTATATTTATTCCCTGATGGTCTCACATACTTTGTGTCAGTGCTGGTCCGGATTCTGGAGGACAGATGGGACAAAGGTTGACTTCATTCTGACTTAAAGTTTGTCTTTACATAGTTGGTTGAGTATTGATTGATTGAGACATCAGGCCCGCTCTCAGTTTAATCAATACATTGATTCAAATATGAAATATAATAATGTGGTAATTTGTCTTGAACTCTGTTGAACCAGAACAACTAATAGCTAATCTGGTCTGTTACAGTGTCAGAGTGTGTGTGTGTCTATGTGTGTGTGTGTGTCTGTGTGTGTATAATGTAACGAGTCTGCCATCTGCTGGACCTCCAACACATTACAACAATTAGTCACACTGACAGTAAAGGGATAGTTCACATGTTTACAATAAGTAGAGAGGTATGACACTGAGGGCTCTGACGGCCGCCTCGGTACTGCTCGGACTGTCGACCTGTGCTCTCTCGTACTTTTTACGTTTTTGTGTATCTGGAGTCCGCCGGGGACGCCGGAGACACGGCGGGAAGCGAGCCGGTGCTCGTCAGACTGAGGCAGCGGGTCAAATCCCGGAAAATTCACCTGCAGGGATTTCACCTGCACTGAGCGGACAGCGTAACGGAGCTGCTATAATCTGTGTAATCTGTTATAACCTGTTATAACCTGTTATAATCTGTTATAATCTGTATAATCTGCTATAATCTGTATAACCTGTTATAACCTGTTATAACCTGTTATAATCTGTTATAATCTGTATAATCTGTTATAATCTGTATAACCTGTTATAACCTGTTATAACCTGTTATAATCTGTTATAATCTGTTATAACCTGTTATAATCTGTTATAACCTGTTATAATCTGTTATAACCTGTTATAATCTGTTATAATCTGTATAATCTGTTATAACCTGTTATAATCTGTTATAATCTGTATAACCTGTTATAATCTGTTATAACCTGTTATAATCTGTTATAATCTGTATAATCTGTTATAACCTGTTATAATCTGTTATAATCTGTATAACCTGTTATAATCTGTTATAACCTGTTATAATCTGTATAATCTGTTATAATCTGTTATAATCTGTTATAATCTGTATAATCTGCTATAATCTGTATAACCTGTTATAACCTGTTATAATCTGTTATAATCTGTTATAATCTGTATAACCTGTTATAATCTGTTATAATCTGTTATAATCTGTATAATCTGCTATAATCTGTATAACCTGTTATAACCTGTTATAATCTGTTATAATCTGTATAACCTGTTATAACCTGTTATAATCTGTTATAATCTGTATAACCTGTTATGATCTTGTTTGTTTGTTTGTTTCATCATTCCTGGATCCATCACAAGAGAGAGAAAACATTCATTCATTCACATATTAATGATCAATTATGTGATTAATTATTGATCACTGGTTATTGGTCACTGGTTTTATATATTACTGGTTATATTTTCTTTTGACTTGAAACATGCTGCTGACTGAAGACAGGAAACAAGTCTGGCTTGATACATTGAATTTCAAAATAAAAGCACAACACTTTAGCACTAGCTATAACATTATTATTGTTGTTATTTTTACTTTGTTATTTAATAACAGTCATGTGGAATTATACAAATCGTCAGGTTGGTCAAATCAATCAGTTTGTGATTTGAGCTGAAGAATTATTGATTTATTAAATGTTTATTATTTTTAATTTTATGTTTGTTTTTTGCACAGGAAGTTCGAATCACACAACATTAAACATTTTAAGCATGATTGACAGTGTGACGTCAGTATACATGTAGTTAATAAATAATAACGTACCTAATGGCGGGTTTTTAAATATTTCATCAAATATCATGACAGAAGAAGCACAGGGCCCAACAAAAGAAAGGGCTTTTATTTTGAAAGGTCGGTGAAACCGGAAGCCTTCGGTAAACTGTTCCATCTGGACGCGCGCGGCGGAGGCTCGGTATGGTGGAGGAGACGCGCGCGGACCGACAGTGACCGAGTAGCAGCCAACATGTCGGTGAACGAGGTGTACGTGTTCCGGCCCTTCAAGCTCATCGCGCTGCTGTGCGTCTTCCTCGCACTCTGTTTGGACCTGGTGGCTCTGCTCAGTCCGGCCTGGGTCACCGCCGAACATTTCTCCCTGTCTCTGTGGGAGTCCTGCTCACAGTCCGAGGCTCGGCATCCGACGGAGGAGGCTCCGTGGAGCTGCTTCTCCACCCTCACATCTGGTACGAATCAGTCCGGTTTGTTTTGGCACAGCTCGGTTTGTTTGTTTCGAACTTTGTGTTCTGATGGAGTTCTGGTGCTGTTGTGTTGTTCTGTGAACCAGGCAGTGAAATGACTGCTGTGTTGTTCAGTGTTTAAAGAATGTGAAGGGTTCTGTTTGTTCAGGGGAAACTTTTTGCCACCGTGCGTAAAGAATGCGTAAAGAGCGCGTGAAGCGCCTGTAGTTATTATAATCCCGTAGGCAGCGCGCGTTCAGCGGCTGATCCAGGGTCAGTTTAACAAAACAAAGTGGGAATATTTGTTTGGTATTTCTGCACTGAGGCGTTCAGGTTCATTTCCTCTGTTCATTCCACAGCAGTGACGCAGTGTCACCGTCAGCCAGCAGCTCTGATGTTTTCTGTGAGAACACTGTGACACTGTGAGTCACCGAGTTATGTTTGAATGTTTCTACCTGGACACAACCAACAACATGACCCACAACAGAACCAACAACATGACCCACAACAGAACCAACAACATGACCCACAACACAACCAACAACATGACCCACAACAGAACCAACAACATGACCCACAACAGAACCAACAACATGACCCACAACAGAACCAACAACATGACCCACAACAGAACCAACAACATGACCCACAACACAACCAACAACATGACCCACAACAGAACCAACAACATGACCCACAACACAACCAACAACATGACCCACAACAGAACCAACAACATGACCCACAACACAACCAACAACATGACCCACAACAGAACCAACAACATGACCCACAACACAACCAACAACATGACCCACAACAGAACCAACAACATGACCCACAACACAACCAACAACATGACCCACAACAGAACCAACAACATGACCCACAACAACATGACCACAACAGAACCAACAACATGACCCAACAAACAGACCCACCAACATGACCCACACACAACCAACAACATGAACCACAACAGAACCAACAACATGACCCACAACACAACCACAACATGACCCACTACAGAACCAACAACATGACCCACGACAGAACCAACAACATGACCCACAACAGAACCAACAACATGACCCACAACAGAACCAACAACATGACCCACAACACAACCAACAACATGACCCACAACAGAACCAACAACATGACCCACAACAGAACCAACAACATGACCCACAACAGAACCAACAACATGACTCACAACAGAACCAACAACATGACCCACAACAGAACCAACAACATGACCCACAACAGAACCAACAACATGACCCACAACACAACAACATGACCCACAACACAACCAACAACATGACCCACAACAGAACCAACAACATGACCCACAACACAACCAACAAGATGACCCACAACACAACCAACAACATGACCCACAACAGAACCAACAACATGACCCACAACACAACAACATGACCCACAACACAACCAACAACATGACCCACAACAGAACCAACAACATGACTCACAACAGAACCAACAACATGACCCACAACACAACAACATGACCCACAACAGAACCAACAACATGACCCACAACAGAACCAACAACATGACCCACAACACAACCAACAACATGACCCACAACACAACAACATGACCCACAACAGAACCAACAACATGACCCACAACAGAACCAACAACATGACCCACAATACAACAACATGACCCACAACAGAACCAACAACATGACCCACAACACAACAACATGACCCACAACAGAACCAACAACATGACCCACAACAGAACCAACAACATGACCCACAACAGAACCAACAACATGACCCACAACACAACCAACAACATGACCCACAACAGAACCAACAACATGACCCACAACAGAACCAACAACATGACCCACAACACAACAACATGACCCACAACACAACCAACAACATGACCCACAACAGAACCAACAACATGACCCACAACACAACAACATGACCCACAACAGAACCAACAACATGACCCACAACAGAACCAACAACATGACCCACAACACAACCAACAACATGACCCACAACACAACCAACAACATGACCCACAACAGAACCAACAACATGACCCACAACAGAACCAACAACATGACCCACAACAGAACCAACAACATGACCCACAACACAACCAACAACATGACCCACAACACAACCAACAACATGACCCACAACAGAACCAACAACATGACCCACAACAGAACCAACAACATGACCCACAACACAACCAACAACATGACCCACAACAGAACCAACAACATGACCCACAACAGAACCAACCAACCAAGGACACTTCTCCTCGTCCAGCTCACAGCATGGTGATGGACCCGTCCCATCCCCCGTCCTTCATCTGAAGGTCTGGCTGATTAAAGGTCATTGAAGTCACGTGTTGGTGGGATTTGTAGTCCTTTCCTCGTCGTCATGGTGATGCTTGGAGTCTGGGTCGCCTCAGGAATGTGTCGGGGTGAGTGTGAGGGTCAGCAGAGCTCATTAAAGCTGCAGAGGGGCGTGTGGGGGTTAAAGGGGCAGTTCACCACCAGGAGAAGCAGCACAGTTCTTCTTCTCATCGACTGAGGCAGGAGAAGTTTATTCATCATGTTTAATATTCTGTTTTTTGTCAAATGTAAAATTCAAACCCCAAAATGGAGCCAAGATGTCTGAAGCAGATCCAGTTCAGATTTGTCTTTGGGTTCAGTTAGTTTGAGTTTGAATCAAAGCTTCACTAAACCAGAGGAAGCTTTCAAATGTCTCCAGGAAGTGACTCTGAATCACAAACACGATGACGTACACAGAGCAGCAGCAGCTCAGTCAACGGATGAACATATATCTGATATCTGTGGTGGTCTCTGATGGTCTCTGATGGTTTCTGATTGTCTGTGGTGGTTTCTGACTGTCTGTGGTGGTCTCTGGTGGTCTCTGATGGTTTCTGAATGTCTGTGGTGGTTTCTGAATGTCTGTGGTGGTCTCTGATGGTCTCTGATGGTTTCTGATTGTCTATGGTGGTCTCTGATGGTCTCTGAATGTCTGTGGTGGTCTCTGATGGTCTCTGAATGTCTATGGTGGTCTCTGATGGTCTCTGATGGTCTCTGATGGTCTCTGAATGTCTGTGGTGGTCTCTGATGGTCTCTGAATGTCTGTGGTGGTTTCTGAATGTCTGTGGTGGTCTCTGATGGTCTCTGATGGTTTCTGATTGTCTATGGTGGTCTCTGATGGTCTCTGAATGTCTGAGGTGGTCTCTGATGATCTCTGATGGTCTCTGAATGTCTATGGTGGTCTCTGATGGTCTCTGATGGTCTCTGAATGTCTGTGGTGGTCTCTGAATGTCTGTGGTGGTCTCTGATGGTCTCTGAATGTCTGAGGTGGTCTCTGATGGTCTCTGATGGTCTCTGAATGTCTGTGGTGGTCTCTGATGGTCTCTGAATGTCTATGGTGGTCTCTGATGGTCTCTGAATGTCTGTGGTGGTCTCTGAATGTCTGTGGTGGTCTCTGGAGTCTGTGGTGGTCTCTGGAGTCTGTGATGGTCTCTGAATGTCTGTGGTGGTCTCTGGAGTCAGTGATGGTCTCTGGAGTCTGTGGTGGTCTCTGGAGTCTGTGATGGTCTCTGGAGTCTGTGGTGGTCTCTGGAGTCTGTGATGGTCTCTGGAGTCTGTGGTTGTCTCTGGAGTCTGTGGTGGTCTCTGGAGTCTGTGATGGTCTCTGGAGTCTGTGGTTGTCTCTGGAGTCTGTGATGGTCTCTGAATGTCTGTGGTGGTCTCTGAATGTCTGTGGTGGTCTCTGAATGTCTGTGGTGGTCTCTGATGGTCTCTGAATGTCTGTGGTTGTTTCTGAATGTCTGTGGTGGTCTCTGATGGTCTCTGAATGTCTGTGATGGTCTCTGAATGTCTGTGGTGGTCCCTGATGGTCTCTGGAGTCTGTGGTGGTCTCTGGAGTCTGTGATGGTCTCTGAATGTCTGTGGTGGTCTCTGGAGTCTGTGGTGGTCTCTGGAGTCTGTGTTGGTCTCTGAATGTCTGTGGTGGTCTCTGATGGTCTCTGAATGTCTGTGATGGTCTCTGAATGTCTGTGGTGGTCCCTGATGGTCTCTGGAGTCTGTGGTGGTCTCTGGAGTCTGTGATGGTCTCTGAATGTCTGTGGTGGTCTCTGGAGTCTGTGGTGGTCTCTGAATGTCTGTGGTGGTCTCTGAATGTCTGTGTTGGTCTCTGATGGTCTCTGAATGTCTGTGGTGGTCTCTGAATGTCTGTGGTGGTCTGTGGTGGTCTCTGGAGTCTGTGGTGGTCTCTGGAGTCTGTGGGTTTAGCTCTTGCTTTGTGTTCAGCGTTGTTTGGATGTTCTCCTCTAACGTTCCCCCCGTCTCGTCCTGCAGATTGGCAGATAGCCACCTTGGTTCTGTTGGTGTCCGGTGCCGTGGCGACCCTGGTGGCCTTCTTGGTGGCCCTGATCTCGCTGTGTCGGGGGACGCAGAGACAACATTACCGCACCGTGGCCGTGTTCCTCTTCACTGCAGGTACAAAAACATTTCCACGTTTCTGTTTGAATGTTGTTTAAATGTTGTTTAAATGTTCCAGCACGTCCTGCTCATTTACAAACAGAACATATAGACTGACCACAGACGGTCTCCACACGGACAGGCCTCTTTGTTCCAGAAGGAAAGCAGCAGCTGAAAGAGGCTTCTGGTTCTGAGCTCATTCTTCCTGCGGTGTGGAACCGCTGGCTCGCGAGCCAAGAAAGAGCAGCCGCAGAATTTTCAGCCTAACCAACAGAGTGAAGTCACAGAGGGGAAAACCACCACAGACTCCTCAGCCAGCTTCACCAGCCTCATATTTCTGCTGTGAGAAACAAATCAAAGTGTGACACTGATGAGGGAGGATCGTCTCAAACATGTCATTAAAACCAAACATTCGTTCCTCGCACTCTTCAGGCGTCACAGCCGGAGATCGTTGTACTATTTTAACAACACGAAGCGCTCTCTGCGACGTCTCCGTGCCCAGAGCTAATTTTAAGGTTCTAAGAACAGACTTCCTGTTGTGGATCGTGAAGAACTTTTCTGAAGGTTCACAGCCAGTCTAAAGATGAAACTGATGAGGAGATTGAGTTTAGCCTAGCTTAGCATGATGACTGCTAAGTTAGCCTGGCTCTAAAATAAAACAGTCACTGCTCACAGGTTCTTTGTACATTAAACTAACCTGGAGTTAGGCTAGCTGTTTCCCCTTATCTCCAGTTTTTATGCTAAGCTAAGCAAACTGGCTGCTAGATATAACTTTAAAGTAATATCACTGAATATCAACGTCCTGGTCATTAGCATTGTCAGACTGTGGACATGTGACGTCTTTTATGTCGTGTTTAGAGTGATGTGTTTTCACAGATACGTAAGGAATTGCTAACTGCTAATATGTTAAGTATTGGTTAGATTATGGTTGTGTATTGGTTACTGGTGGTGGCTGATCAGGTTTATTATCAGCTGATTGTGTTCAGTTTCTAACAGCAGGAAATGTTTGTTACAACCTAAGATGACGACCATGAATGTACATTAGAACAGCTGTAGGTTAAAGGGTCAGTACTCTGTGTTAGCTTCTCAGTTAGCCTCTCTGTTAGCCTCTGTGTTAGCTTCTCTGTTAGCCTCTGTGTTAGCTTCTCAGTTAGCATCTGTGTTAACGGCTGTGTTAGCTTCTCTGTTAGCCTCTGTGTTAGCTTCTCTGTTAGCCACTGTGTTAACGCCTGTGTTAGCTTCTCTGTTAGCCTCTGTGTTAGCCTCTGTGTTAGCGTCTGACGGTTTTTCTGTCCCATGTGTGCTGACTTAAAGAGCTATGTGAGAACAGAGTCTGCTAACAGACGCTTGGCCCTGTAGAGCAGCAGCAGTCAGTCGGACCGGCCCGGTTCCATGGTGCTGTTTAGTTTCAGTCCGGAAACATGACGTCAGCTCTCTCTGTGCTTCATCAACAGCGCTACATTCTTGGGCTTCACGCCCACAATTCCCTCCTGTAGGAAGGAAAGGTGGCGTCCTCTTTTCCTTTCCTCAAGAGTCACCGAGCATGCTCAAAAAGGAAGTGATGTCACTGGTTCCACAGCGCGTTTCATGGCAGTCATTCATGTACTGTCCAATCACAGCGAGGCAACACGTTCACAGCTCGTCCAGAGGAAAATGATTGACAGCGAGCTGAGACAGAGCGACAGAGAGACGGACAGGGCCGAAGAAAAGACGAGATTATAGTCAGTTAACATCCAACAAACATTTAACAAACGTCCAAAAAACAGTTAGCAAATGTAGTAGTTGTAGTAGGTGTAGTAATAGTTGTAGTAGGTGTAGCGGTAGTCATGTTTGGTTCTTCTGGTTCTGTTTGTGCCTCATGTTTGGTTCTTCTGGTTCCAGTGGTTCTGCAGGCCTGCGCTCTGGTTCTGTACCCAATCAAGTTCATCGACGGGACGGTTCTTCAGACGTACCACGAGTTCAACTGGGGCTACGGTCTGGGCTGGGGCGCCACCATCTTCATGCTGGGCGGAGGGATTCTGTTCTGCCTGCGGACGGATGTCTACGAGGACGCCATGTACTGAGTCCATTCTGAACCCGACCCGCCTCAGAACCCCCCCCTCACACACACACACACACTCTCTGCTTCTCTCTGCTCTGTTATTTTTAGGCCGGCTGTGAAGGCTGAATTTAGGCCACGGCTGCATGAGTCAGACCCCCTCCTCCTCCTCCTCCTCCTCCTCCTCCTCCTCCTCCTCCCCCTCCTCCTCCTCCTCCTCCTCCTCCTCGTCCTCCCGTGTGTGTGTGTGTGTGTGTGTGTGTGTGTGTGTGTGTTGGTGGTGTTGGAGGTGTAGAGGGGTTAAACTAAAGCACAGAGAGTGTTCTGGATCATCGATGCTGTCCTGGATCTCTTTTGTCCGACGAGCAGCGCCGGCTGAACGTTTAAAGACTTTTTTTATGTTTTCAAGCTCGTTATTGTTTTTGTATTTATGACATCACTTCCTCTTAATTGATATTAAAACAGATGAACGCCGTTGCGCCTCCGCGTGACGTTCTGATGGGTGAAGTTTGAATCGAGTGTTTGAAGCTGTAAATGTGTACAAAGAATTTCTACAGGAAGGACAAAAAACTTCAAAATAAAAGATAAAATATAAAAACATGTTTGGTGAATTCATTCTGTGCTCCGTCCTCTTGGGTGAGGTCGAGGGTGGAGGCTCATCAGGGAGACCCAACGAGACAAAACAGTTTCATTATCCAGAGCACGCATTCCTCAGAGGACCCCACTCCCGCCCCCGTCCGTCCCCTCCGTCCCCCTGCCCGTCCTCCATCAGGTCATTTAAAGAGACACGCACACGCCGGCAGCAGGTGAAGAAATATTTATCAGAAAACATGAAAGAACTTCCTGTGAGGATTCGATCTTCACAGCACCAACAAACAAGCTCAACACAGACGGAGACACTGAAACATTTATTATATAAATGTGACATGAAAACATGTTTGTACTTCTCCCTGAACAAACGTTCTATAAACGTTTAAAGAATGTTTGCTTCAGATTTATTGAATAAAAAAAAGCAGATTTTTGATTTTATTCTTTAACTCAATGTTTAACCCATGTTTGGCTCTTTTGGACCTGGCGGTTCTTGGTGTTTTTGGTCGGACTTGGTGGTTCAGGTGTGTTCACACAGTCACACCTGAATCCAGATTCTGGCACCATGTGACCCGGACCCAGGGCTCGTGTTGAGGTTCTTAGAATAGCCGTGACCTGTCGGGAATCTTTGAAATGCGACATCACGAGTTAAAGGTGACATGGTCACATGACACACGTGGATCACGTTACCTTCAGGTCCTGCAGAACTTCAGTTAAACTTTAGTGGAAGATGTTTGGACAGCAATACACACACACACACAGGTTCTGTAAAGGTCAAAGGTCAACATGCTGCAGCTCCTCCACCCGTCCAGCTCACAGGTTGTCATGCATCACCTGCTGCTGAAGACAGACAGACGTCATGTATGATGAATATGTTCATAATAAACCTGATCATATCTGTCTGCGCTGTGATTGGCTCTCAGCTGAGTTTACATTCCCGCCTTTATCTTCAGTTCACGCTCTGAAAATCAAAAAGTGGAACACAGATTAAAAAATCTTTGTGAAGTCTGTGAAGAGGAAAGTTAAACCAGACGAGATGTTTAATGTGAACAATATGAAAACAGATTTGGCATCAACGGCAGTGATCGGTACAAGATGAACAAAGTGAGAACATAAAAACAGACAGACGGCGTCTGATCGTATCCGTGCTGCTCTCCTGAGGGGAGTCCGGCCCCTGGGTGCAGTAACCGGCTGGCCCTGCGCCATTTGACTCTGCAGGGACAGATTCCAGTTACTGAGCCCGGAGGACGGAGATGGAGACGGACTGACACACAGACAGACAGACAGACAGACAGACAGACAGACAGACAGACAGACAGACAGACAGACAGACCTGAAGCTGTGCAGCTCGTCCTCTCGTCCTCAGCCGTCTGTGTCCTCTGCAGACTACTAAGACTGAAAAGTCACACCTGAGCTACACATTAGCCTCCAACCAATCATCTATCACGACTAGCTCCACCTGGATTACACATTAACCTGAAGAAAGGTCACCTGATCCTCCACCAGCAGGCTGAGCTGCATTCAAAAGATCTGACCTGTTCACACTCACACACATCACAGCGACTCTGCAACACACAGAGTAACACACACTCTAACACACTCACACACTTTAACATTACTCATTACTTCTCAGCATGAACATGAACACATGAACACACACATGAACACACACATGAACACACACATATGAACATAAACATACACATGAACATGAAGATGAAGGTTTGGTGTGAACATGAAGGTTTGGTCTGAACATGAAGGTTTGGTCTGAACATGAAGGTTGGTCTGAACATGAAGGTTTGGTCTGAACATGAAGGTTGGTGTGAACATGAAGGTTTGGTGTGAACATGAAGGTTGGTGTGAACATGAAGGTTGGTCTGAACATGAAGGTTGGTCTGAACATGAACATGAAGGTTTGGTCTGAACATGAAGGTTTGGTCTGAACATGAAGGTTTGGTCTGAACATGAACATGAAGGTTTGGTCTGAACATGAAGG
Source organism: Nibea albiflora (assembly GCA_014281875.1). NCBI lineage: Eukaryota > Metazoa > Chordata > Actinopteri > Sciaenidae > Nibea > Nibea albiflora. Next base: position 411,629 of record CM024807.1, read on the forward strand.
TTGGGTCTGAACATGAAGGTTTGGTCTGAACATGAAGGTTGGTCTGAACATGAAGGTTGGTCTGAACATGAAGGTTTGGTCTGAACATGAAGGTTGGTCTGAACATGAAGGTTTGGTCTGAACATGAAGGTTTGGTCTGAACATGAAGGTTGGTCTGAACATGAAGGTTTGGTCTGAACATGAAGGTTTGGTCTGAACATGAAGGTTTGGTCTGAACATGAAGGTTTGGTCTGAACATGAAGGTTTGGTCTGAACATGAAGGTTGGTCTGAACATGAAGGTTTGGTCTGAACATGAAGGTTTGGTCTGAACATGAAGGTTTGGTCTGAACATGAAGGTTTGGTCTGAACATGAAGGTTTGGTCTGAACATGAAGGTTTGGTCTGAACATGAAGGTTGGTCTGAACATGAAGGTTTGGTCTGAACATGAAGGTTTGGTCTGAACAGGCCGTCCTGCTGTGGGAAGCAGTCAGCTGCTTCTCTGACCTTGTGGACATCAATGAATGTTGGAGAAACGTTAAAGGAACGTCGTGTCAGTCGGATCCAGGTGGCTCTGTTCACAACAATAAAGAGAGAACAGGTCAACAGTGTGAGGTCAACTAACTCTGAAACATTTTAGTCACCACTGATGTCACTTCTGAACATATTGTTTGGCACAATTAAATATTCTGCAGACTGTTCAGCTCTGTTAAAAACACACACACACACATATATATATATACCTGATATCTGGCACTACCAGACCCGGTTCTGGTTCTGAGTAATGAGACGTCACATTTGAATGTGAAAATATGAGGAGACTCATCTCACATGATGCTGGAGTTGAGCTGAACACTAGAGGGCGACAAGAGATGCAGAGTCAGAGAACCACAACAAACATGAACTCTGCAGGTTAGTGACGCTGCTGTGGTGCATTCTGGGAAACATGTAAAGATGTTCTGACTCTGAGAAAATGCAAAACGAATGTTAAAACAAGATTTTGTGGAAAGATTCCATCGATGCCAAAATATATTTCAAGAAGTTAATTATCTGTAAAGATGAAATGAAATGCACCGTTTCAACATTTATCTGTAATCATGATTGTTTTTATCGTCTGGAGTCTGGATGACTTTCAGCTGCAGCACTCACAAAATATTCTTTATTTTTACTTTAATAGACAATAAAATGAAACAGCTGGTATCCAGTTCTTTCAGAACCACAAGGTTCTTCTAAAGGAGCCATGATCAGCTGGAGAACGTCTTTACTAAGGGACAGTTCTTCAAATGCTCTGAGGAGGACTAAAGGTTCTTCATCTTTACTGGACTTAAGTAAACAGTTAGCTCTCACCTGTTACAGATCAAGGTGAAGCCACCAGCGACCCATCAAGTTTGACTGAGCAACAACTTGATGATGAAAATTACTTTATTGAAGAAGATTTTTACAAAACAACGTTCAAATGAACATGCAGACATGGAGCAAACATGAAAGCTGTTTCATTTCCTGTTTATGTTGCTTATAACATTTGTACTTATTAAAACAGACTGTCAAGTATCTGGATCAGATTTAATTACAAAAAGACATTTTCATGATGCGTAAATCTCGTAAACAGTAATGATGTGACTGACTTCACCATCTCAATAATAAAATGTTTGGTGTCGTTTTTGAGGCATTTTGGCACATCGTGAACAAAAGTTAAAAGTCATGGTGGATTATCATTTAAACCCGTCCTGAACACATGAACCTGTTGAACAGTGCCACTAAGTGGCATTATAAATCCTGCAGGCGACTTCACTGGTTTGAAGTGTGCAATAAAATCCACAATAATAATTATAATAATGACAATAAAAGGTTTGCTGTGTGAGCTAACTGGCAAGAGTAGAGGCAAAAAGTAAACAATTAAAACTGGCAAGATGTGTGACAGAAAAACATTCAAACACAAGTTCAAAGGTCGACCACAACCACGAGTCATAAAGAGTGGAAGTGTTTCAGGTAACATCTTAAAAAGGTGAGTGTCGTCCAGTATGTTGGATTAATACTAGTAACTAGTAACTAGTAACCCGCTGAACGTGTCTATCTTCAGGTAACAGTGGGTCCAGGTGAGGACAGTGTGGCATCTTTCAGAGCTTCATTGAGTCAGAAAGGTGAAGTGCATCAATAAAACACGTCCGTTCACACCTCCGTCACCACGAGAACTGAATTTCTGGCAAACAGCGTGGTGAGCAGAGAGTCCGGCTTCTTCGTTTGTCTTGATCTCCTCCTACAACGGACAAAAGAAGTTTACAGTGAGTCCACCGTCTGATTTCATCCAACACGTCGCTGTGCCTTTACTCACACTTTAAGCACCAGGCCAACGCACAGCAGCACAACCAGCATGGCAATGATGGCAATGGCAACGTATACGTAGACCAGGACCAGGTCCGGTTCTGGTTCAGGGACGGCTTCTTCTTCTAAAACAAACACACACACAAACAACAAGATTTATTTACAGGTTATGTATCAATGGGCCTTACAAAGACACCACAAACACAGCAGGGACTGTTTAGATGTTTTATAGTTTATATTTCAGGTTTGAGATATTAGAAATGCTCGTCGAGGTAAAGACTGACTTTCAGAATGGACTTTAAGATCTCAGCCATGTTAACGTGTCAGTGTTCAGAAATGAAGGCGACTGTACATATATTACAGAATATCACACTCGAGGCCGTGCTGTTATACTGAATATCAGACCGCAGTGATGTGCTGATATTCAGTATAACAGCACAGGGACCTTTAGTTTACTTCAAACTGATAATATGTTTATTTTGGAACGTTCTGTCAACGCTACAGCAACACTAGGTAACTGTTATGTATGATAAGGTTGTCTGAATGTTAGTTATTGGTTGATTAATGGTTGTGTATTGATTACTGGTGGTGACTGATCAGGTTTATTATCAGCTGATTGTGTTTAGTTTCTTACAGCAGGAAATGTTTGTTACAATCTAATATGACGAACAACATCAATGTAACGTTAACGTAACATTAATATTAGAATAGCTGTTATTCTCTATATCAGCACTCATGGAACGCCTCTCGGCCAATCAGATCTCTCGGCCTGAGCCAACTGTAAATGTGTTTTCATTTGAAGTGACGTGTGCTGGAGAACTAAACAGCAGAAAATGGGTCACGCTGTAAACATTAACAGACTGAAGTACAGGATTTTAAAAAATAACCGCTTACAGCTGTGCATTAAGCTCAAACGTCACAGAGTGTTTCACACTATTTACTCTGCAGATCACTTTAAAGTTATCTTATCTTAACCTCAAACAAATGTTTGGTCAGTCAGCGTGGAAGCGCCATCCACCAGCTGCGTGTACAGGACAGATCGCCACAGTACAGTTTGAAAGGAGAAACACGTTTTACACAAAGCTGTCAGAGAAATCACACATTTTTATTTTTAAGGTTTAGAAGTTTGAACTCTATGAAGATGTCTGCAGGTCAGTTCTGACTCATCATTTAAAATCATGACACCTGATGCTGGACACCATGTGACATCCAAAGAAGAGACTCAAACTTTATTCTAAAAACCTTCACAGAGTTTCATTATTTATCCTGAAGCTGCAGCAAACATTCGTTACATTTCATGAATGTCGAATGTCGAATGTAAACTCGACGTTTCATAGAGTGAAGACAGAATCTGTTTGAAGGACTGGACCCGGACTGAGCCGGCCTCCGTCCACTCTGAGTTTATATGCTGATCTGATGAAGTAAAGAACCACAACAACCGACCAACCGACCGACAGACAGACAGACAGACCGACAGACAGACAGACAGTCGGATGCCTCTGTGACGTTAGCCTTAGTTCAGATTTCCTTCATTAGCTGATCACACACTAAAGATAAAAACTAGTTTTCACAGTCGGACCTTTAAGATGAAACAGACTGAAGGTCTGGATCATCTGGTCGACTTTGAGTCATGTGACTGAGAGCATTTATCATCGACCCTCCAAGTCCCGACACGTCCAACAAACAGCATCATCATGCTGGTCACCAAAAACCAAAAGCCAGATCCAGATCCTTCATCCGGATCCAGATCCAGATCCAGATCCAGATCCTTCATCCGGATCCAGATCCAGATCCAGATCCTTCATCCAGATCCAGATCCAGATCCAGATCCTTCATCCGGATCCAGATCCAGATCCAGATCCTTCATCCGGATCCAGATCCTTCATCCAGATCCAGATCCAGATCCAGATCCTTCATCCGGATCCAGATCCAGATCCAGATCCTTCATTCAGATCCAGATCCAGATCCAGATCCTTCATTCAGATCCAGATCCAGATCCAGATCCGGATGAAGGATCTGGATCTGGATCTGTCCTCCAGAGGACCTGAATAGCTGCAAACATCTGTGAACATGGAACAATTTAGAACGTTAACAGAGTTAACTTTAGTTAAAGTGATGAACGTTGAAATAAAACATGACATCTAAAGATAAAATCTACAAATTATATTGATCTTATATAATATTTATATTTCATTCAAATGAAATATTCAGCTCTGATGATTGAAGTAATAAACTCTTATTAACAACAATGACTGTTGATTCATGTTTCATCATAAAAGCAGAATTAGAAATATTAAACTCACTCTTTGGCTCGACGTCTTCCAGCTGAAAGTCCACAAAGTTAAAGACACTCGACGTGATAACGAAGTTTTGTTCAGCTCAGTTTGTGCTGAAATCATTTGAAATAAATAGTTTTTAAATCTGAAGCGACTTTATGAACGAGGAAAACTGACTGAAGTTTGTTGTTGAAATGAACTTCACTCATTGACATGTTTGGACCGTTTGATGCAGTCTGCTCCGTTACCTGGGTAACAAGCTGGACGGCTCCACTCGCTCCAGAAGCTTCTGTCGGCACAGTACTTGGACAGTTTGGACCGAACCCTGAAGCAGCTTCTGTCTTTGTCGTGGACAGACGGCAGAGCAAAGCTCGTCTGCTGGAGGTTCATCTTTTCCTGAAAGTTACAAAGTTTCCCTCAGATCAGTTTGTGAGGACAGCACGACCGCTGGAGCCGCTCTCAAGTGGACGATAGAGGAACTGCAGTTTGTGGCTTCACCTCCTGTTTTAAACTCTGTGAACGTTCTTGGTCCTAAAAGACTTTCAGGTTTTTAATAAGATTATTTTTTTGGCTTTATTTGACAGAGACAGCTGAAGAGAGAGACCCTACCGACTTCATCTTTCCATCGGGGCCCTCTTGGTTGTGTTCCACCTCCCATTCGAGACAGTGCCCAGGAACTCTGCCAGCAGGACGGTCCCACTGCAGCTGCAGCTCCCCATCTGCTTTCACGGGCGGATGCAACCGTGTTTGTTCAGGCTTCACTGCAGAAACACAAAGACACAAATTACAGGCCTGAAGGGAGGCCCAGAAAGAAAAGAAACACCGGCTGAAGACGAACATGGTACCGTGGTTCTGGGTCTGCAGGGAGGAAAAGATCGGTTTGAGCAGCCCGTCAGGAGACGATCCGTTTACACAGAAGTTGATATCAGTGAAGTCAGGGAGAAGTTTGTCGCTTAAGTCACAGCCGCTTCTCACGCCGTTCAACATGATGTACTTGGGACATTCCTCTGCGTGGTCCAGGTCACGGTGCCTGCAGAGGAGACAGAGACAAACACACCGTGATGTTTACCATCACGCACTAAACTAACTTATTGAACATCATCAGAAGGTCCCAACATCCTGAAGAAGATCTGACAGCAGCAGAGAAACTGAAGGCTCCAGACATACCAGAAATATAAAGTCTGCAGCGAGTTGGCCGGCGTCGTCGGGCTTCTTCTCCATCTGCACTCCATGTACTTCATGTTATGGTACACACAGAGGAAATCCTGGACTTCAGTACCCACAACACCTAGCGGTAGAAAGGTCAGCGTCAGTTCAAACATTTCTCATTCTGATGTTTTCACTCACTCAGTAAAAAGTTTCAGGACCGACCCGTGCCAGCAGGACTCCGGACCACTTCAGTGTAGTTCTTGCTCCTGATGACGGTGCCGTTGGTGCACGGCCCGTCCAGTAAGGTGTAGACTCTGACTCTGACGTCTTTCATCAGATCAAACTGAGCGCTGTACGACCTCCTCATCGTCCTGATGGCCTGCAGAGCCACACACACATGAGATCACCGTGTGTGTGTGTGTGTGTGTGTGTGAGCTGCTGTTAGTCACAGATTGTATATCAGATCATCGGCTTGTGTAACATCCTGCCAGCACGCAGAGGCCACATCACAGTCATCAACCATGAAGGTCAAAGCTTTGTTTAAACATCCAATCAGAGGAGAGCTCGTTAATATTTAAATGAAATCAGACTTACACTCCATCTGTCTCTGTACGTGTTGAAGTACTCCAGCTGATACACACACTTCACACACTCAGACGTCAGATTCCTGACCCCGGCCGGGACGCTCCATGAGATTTCCAGATGTCCGAGGTGACCCGGGTCTGATATGAACAGGTCCTCAGGGGGGTCCAGGGCAGGTGAGCCTGCTGTTCACACACAGGTGTGTGTTAGTGGGATTATACAGCATGACGCAGTCTGACAAATCAGAAATCAACAGGATGAACAGCTGAAGCTGAAAAGAACTTCTTTGCTCTCAGAAAATCTCAGCTCGTCACTTTGGAGACGTTTACGCACGGCCCCGCGCGCACGGCCCCGCGCGCACAGCCCCGCGCGCACAGCCGCGCTTCATTTCTCCGAGCTTAGCACGGACCACAGAAGAGAACCGACCTGTGAGCGCGTGGCACTCAGTGATCATCTCCTTCCAGGTGAGCGCCAGCAGCAGCAGGTGAGTGAGGCAGAGTTTTCGCGCCATCAGATGATCCAAAAGTGGAAAAACTAAAAGTCAAAAAAACTCAGCTGCAGGATGAGAGAGAGCGTGATCCAAATCAGACGGAACCAGAACCAGAACTGAACAGAGAGCTGTGAGGCTGCGCGCGCTGCTGGGCTGTTTCCCTCCGCAGGTTCAGGCGCAGTGGAAAGACTGACGGCGCGCGTGGGTGGACTCGCGCTCTTATGCTGCTCTCAGGAGAGCGCTTCCGGTCGCGTCCGGTTCTGTTGAAGCGTTCTGAATGAGCAGTGTGGTGCTTCTGAGGAAGAGCAGCGCAGGGAGCTTCACCTGTGGGTTCCCGCCTCGTGTCGCTTCACCTGTGGGTTCCCGCCTCGTGTCGTTCTGTCCTCCGTTCCACAGAAAGTCGCCTCGCGACCACATCACAGCGTTTGGCGCCTTTTCAGGATCAGCTTTGTCTTCAAATGATTGCACGTTATGTTTGAAGCCAGGGAACGGCTGTTACCATGGAAACACAACGTGTTACCTGACACTGCACTCACCTGTGGAGTGTGGCTCTGCAGGATAATGAGATCTTTGTACTGAGTGAATGAATGCAGCAGTCAGCTGACACACAGGCTCACACCTGACTGCCCACACACAGGTACGTCATGACTCATGAAATGTCAGCTGCTGGTCCACACTGACCTGTGATCAGGTGACCTGTGGTCAGGTGACCTGTGGTCAGGTGTACATCTGTTCTATGGACATGATGGCAGAGGAGCAGAGAGTGAAGAGGACGCTGACGGAGGAAGCTAAGAAGAGAAAAGGAGAGAGTGAGCGAGCAAGAAGCCGCCGGACAAGAGTAAATCTGGGACTGACTTTTAGTGGTTGGTGAGAGCTTGGTGAAATAAAAGGCTGAAAGACAGACGCCGAGCTGGCTGACTGCTGCTGGACTAGTCAGTAAGATTAGCTGCTGCTGGTGCTGACCCGGCTGGATCGAGTTCTGGATTTTGCCAGTTCTGGTTTCCACATTTTCTTGGTGACTTTGCTTGTGAGCTCACGCTGGGTTCCTGTTTTCAGGACGCCTCCTTTCACATGCACGTCTGTGCTTTCTTTCCAAACAACTGGACTTTCTCACGTCGTCCACAGAGCGTGGACTCCCAGCACTGTTTTCTGGGGGGGCGTGCTTCCTGTGACTCCTTCAGGATTTTGGTTGGAACTCAAACATTCTTCATTTTGCCCTTTCACAGCAAATTCTGTGGAGATCCAAGCTGACTCATCTGACGGGTTGAACCCAGTGAGTCTGACACAGAGTCTGTCACAAGGCAAAGGAGACTGAAGTCCTTGTTGCTGCTTCAGCATGCCAACAATTTAATTTAAGTTTGCTCCAAACAAACTGAAACCTGAGAAGAACTGAGTCTCACTAAATTGTCCTTCCTGGCTCCGATACTCTGATTTCACTCTGGAAGTGAAGAAATGAGGAAGTTCAGTTTGACTCAGGTTCTGTTAGTGACAGTGTGGTTCAATCAGTGAAACCAAAGAAGAAGAAGTCATCCTCACAGGAAGTCTGACTGATCATGTCAGGTTTCAATTCATCTGCAGATTGCTCAAAGGCACCTCAGCAGGTGAACTCCAGCTACCAGCCCACCAGTCCATGCTGGACTTGAACCGGCCACCCTCCGGTTGCCAAGCCAAGTCTCTATGGACTGAGCTACGATGTGAAAAATGTTTTGGAGGAAGATGACGAGGTTTTGTTGCTGTAATAATGTTTTCGCAGCTGAACGTGACTTTGAATCATTATCTGGGTCCAAAAGTTCAAACTGGGTAAATAATGATGGCAGATTTGGCAGCTGACTTGAAGATCCACAGCGTGAGCAGGTGGGACGGCTCCGGACCAGAACAGAACCTGAGAGGGATTGGATCAGGATGAGGTGCCTCAGATGGGCCCACAGCGAAATGAAGAACAGAGGATCAGACAAGAAAATGGGCAAAACACCAGAACAGCCTTGCTAATTGCCTCAGCAGTGTTTTATTGCTTTGCAGGAAGATTCCTGTGAAGCAATAAAACATGGAGGCTGACTGAGGCTTCTTTAACGTCTGCTGACCTTTGTTTTGGACTGAAGGTCGATGCCTGCGTACTGCACAGCACACTGCTCATTATGAATAACACACATACATCACATGACAAAGAGCTGCAAAGAATTCCACTTTATTTCATACGAAGCACGTTTGTCTTTAAGAAATCCGTTTATACAGATGAAATGTACACGCGTCAGCGTCAGCCCAGTTCTTGCATGCGACTTGTTTCAAATACAAAAACTTTATGTACATGTTTGTACAGTTTCTTGGCAGTGTCGTTTTCAGACATGACTCACTGTTTCACGATGTTCTTTGGATGACACAACCTGTTCAATTAAATCAATTAAAGGCTAATTACGTCTGTGTAACTGGCCTTATAATAAGTGTATAATAATGACACATTAATACATCAAAGCACCGTCCCACCCTGACCACAGGTTTGATCCCCAAACCACCCGTGCTCACGTTTCACGTGTGATTCAGCACATGTGAAGTGTGTTTTCTCTGTGTGAAGGATGACAGTGTGTGACTGTGACTAAGACGAGGCTTCAGCAGTGAGACGATGAACCAGCGGACGTTTTAGTCTCCATTAACAGGAAAACACACGATGAGGGAGCATAAAACAACTGACTGATTCATTGAGACTGATCCATCAGCAGACGTTCGTCTCCAGTGTTGACAGCTGATATTTGAATGTTTTTGCTCAAAGCCTGAAGGTGACGATGAAAACGGCAACATGACTCGCGGCGTGAGAAGAGAAAACAAAGGTCTTTCTCGCCACCTGGCCTGCAGGAAACCACACAGTAACGGGGCGCTGACTCACACAGGAAGTATTGCATTGCAGTGGAGTTACGTGTTTGTTACAGATGAATATGAATTTGATTCAGACAGGGAGAGAAGACAGGTTCCTCTGCAGCAAAACAAATATATATGAGCACGTACCAACACGACTGTGGAGTAATGATACAGACAAATGGAGGAAACAAAGCTGCACACCTGAATTCATGCACAGATGTTACCTGTCCAGACAGGCAGCCAGGATTAATATGGAAGCATCCAGACAAAGAGACTCACGGATGATGTCTAAAACGTCGATCTGTGAAATGTCGATTAGAATCAGCTACATGTTCAGAGTCATTCTGCCTTTAACGGACCAGAAATGTGCCTCAGCCTCACAATCAATAAGACTGACTGAGGGTAGCAGAGCTGGTGTCGTGCCAGAACCGGAGCTGGACGAGCGGGCTCAGCAGCTTCTGCGGACGCAGCACAGCAGAGCTTCATAGATGAGACTCAACATGTCAGCTACCTGACAGGAGATGAGTAATGATTCTCATGTGCTCCATCAAATGTCTAACAGGCTGTGATGAATGTTCCTCGAACATGTCACATCTCTCTGCTGTCAACACTGCGGTTACCTCCAATGACAGCTCGCGCTCATTTGCATGCTTCAGCCTTCATGTCAGGACGTTGAGCTGCACCTGAACAGGTGTCCAGAGTTAAGACGACATATAAACAGAAAACACACAAATAAATACATAAATAAGTTCATTTCCCTGAAATAATGAATTACATCAGAAAGCACATCCAGCAGGAGTCCTGGCAGAACGGGCCATGTGTGGAAGCAGCACCGGACCCTTCAGGACATTCAGTCAGCAGGAAGTAGAAAAGCTTTAGAAAACACAGAAACCGTGCATGTGCAATGAAAAACTAGAAAACAGGACTGTGGCGCGTCGAGCCGCAGCCGAGCACATTTCTTCTCACAGTGGTCAAATGTCAGGTCCATCCTGCTGCGAGCAGCTTCGTGTGGAGAGAAATGGAACTGTGCGAGTTATACAACCACTAAAATATGATGAACTCCGACTGCAGTGTGAGCCGATGGAAACACGAACCAGAGGAACACATTCAAAAATGAATTTTCATGTGAGAAATAAAAAGCAGAGAATCTCAAAGAGAAACTCCTCAAGGTCGGTCAGCTGGTCGTCAGCTGGTCGGTCAGCTGGTCGTCAGCTGGTCGTCAGCTGGTCGTCAGCTGGTCGGTCAACTGGTCGTCAGCTGGTCGTCAGCTGGTCGGTCAACTGGTCGTCAGCTGGTCGGTCAGCTGGTCGTCAGCTGGTCGTCAGCTGGTCGGTCAACTGGTCGTCAGCTGGTCGTCAGCTGGTCGTCAGCTGGTCGGTCAACTGGTCGGTCAGCTGGTCGTCAGCTGGTCGTCAGCTGGTCGTCAGCTGGTCGGTCAGCTGGTCGTCAGCTGGTCGGTCAGCTGGTCGGTCAGCTGGTCGTCAGCTGGTCGTCAGCTGGTCGTCAGCTGGTCGGTCAACTGGTCGTCAGCTGGTCGTCAGCTGGTCGGTCAGCTGGTCGTCAGCTGGTCGTCAGCTGGTCGTCAGCTGGTCGTCAGCTGGTCGGTCAGCTGGTCGTCAGCTGGTCGGTCAGCTGGTCGTCAGCTGGTCGTCAGCTGGTCGGTCAGCTGATCGTCAGCTGATCGGTCAGCTGGTCGGTCAGCTGGTCGGTCAGCTGATCGTCAGCTGGTCGTCAGCTGGTCGTCAGCTGGTCGGTCAGCTGGTCGTCAGCTGGTCGTCAGCTGGTCGTCAGTTGGTCGTCAGCTGGTCAGTCAGGATACAGATGATGATGGACAGGAAGTGGGTGGTGGCTGACATCATATAAAGAGACAGAGGTGTTTCTCCTTCCTGTCTCCTGGTTCAGTCAGACAGAAGTAAGAAGTTCCTGCTGGGTCCTCGCCCATGTTGGGCTCTCTGGTCCCTGCCAATGAGGAAGTGGTTCAGTCTGGTGAGAAGGAGTCGACTGGATGACGGCAGGTTTGGACGTGACGTTCGGGACACGTGACGTTTGGGACACGTGACGTTCGGGACACGTGACGTTCGGGACACGTGACGTTCGGGACACACGTCAAATGGCGGCGAGCTGCGTGGGCTTGGATGGAGGCAGATCCAGCAGAGCCTGGACTGTCACACCGACCTTCACCAGGCCACGCTCCTCCAGGATGTGATGCGGCAGACACAGCTTGTCCTGTCGGCAGAGACGCAGAGTTAGCTACAAAAGATTAATGTGCTTTGATGAGCATCAGCTTTAATTAAAAGCTGTCAGTCAACGCACACCAAGCAGGACGAGCTGTCTGGAAGATGCTTCTGCTCTGGTGGCATGAACAGGAATGTAGATTTATCTCTGCGTTAATGAAACAATAATATTTAAATAAGCTGTCTGAAGTGACATTTAATTAGTTTCCAAGTGAAAGGACTTCTTAGTGATGAGATCAATGTTTCAATAATCAGGCTCGACGTTACAAAAATAGACGTTTGATCGTAAATCTGAAAATCTGAACAAATCAAAACAACATGAAAAAGAAGTGAAGGTGGCTTCATGTTTCACCTGCGGCACGCCCATCTTCTTACAGGCATCCAAGAAGTTCTCCACATTCCTGCGGCACTTCGCCATGCTGAGCTTTGGCTGGAGGCCACGACAAACACAAGGAACCAAAATCACTTTACAATGTCAAACACATGAAGACAGCACAAACAAGTTTCGAAGACTTTATTAATCAGAGGAAACCGCTCAGATGTGTCAGGACTTACCACAGCAGGAGACGGAACATGGATGCTGGAGACGGAGCGAGGACAGATGTGATTGGCTAAATGACAGAGGACGACGCCGTCCATCAGAGCAGCGCCGACATCATCTGGGAGAAGAACCTTCAGCCTGGACTCGATGTTCTGCAAAGACACAAACAAACGTCAGCTGACTAATCTCAGTTTGAGTCCAGACCTGCAGTGTTATGAAGTCTGAGTCATACTCAGGCATGTTTACAGGATAATACCTGAACTGTGAATTTTCCAGAGAAAACCAAGTGAAAAGAGCCTGCAGGCTCTGCTGTGATCTTCAACACGCTCAGCACTTCATAAAGTACCAACACTGGAGCGCAGGTCAGGTCAATGAGGTGCAGCACAGGTGAACAGCTGAACTGAAGACTCAATGAAAACTGAATGCTCGATGACCTTTGACCCCTTCACTGTTGATGCTGTGGCTGTCCTGTCTCCATGACAACGGAGAAAATTCAATCGGCTGAGGAGAACGTGGGAGGTGTGACCTGCTTCCTCTTTAGAGTCTGTTCAGCTCTGAAAGAGAAGCTGAACATCTCATTATGAAGATGGCAGGACGTTCATCTGCAGCTGAATGTGTCTCAACGAGAAAACAGTTCATGAAGAAGTGTTGCAAAATCTGATCTTCAGTTCACGGCGACGATCACAGAAGACAAACGACAGAGTGTGAGCTCCATCTGCAACGTCCAGGTCTGCAGGTAGCTGGCCAGCCCCCAACCAGTATATGACAGAGACCACGTCCAGGTTTTAGACAGTCTGCTGGGACGTCTCAGAGACCACGTCCAGGTTTTAGACAGTCTGCTGGGACGTCACAGAGACTACGTCCAGGTTTTAGACAGTCTGCTGGGACGTCACAGAGACCACGTCCAGGTTTTAGACAGTCTGCGGGACGTCTCAGAGACTACGTCCAGGTTGTAGTCCGGATGTTTCAGATGCGGATCTCGGTCCTCCACCTGAAGTCTGCAGCTCTTTGAGGTATTTGTATGATTTGTGCTGATAAACTGATTGGACATAAATTCGTGGAGCAGCAGTGGAATGTGAATTATGTGAGTTCACACGATCCTCCTCTCTTTTCTTCAGAGACAGCGGAGTTGGCAGGCGAGCGCTGCTACGTTACGAGCTGCACGTTTACAGCACATGAAAAAAGTCGGCAGCCAAACTGTGATTAATGCGAGGCACGACAAACTGACCTGTGAGCAGAGCAGTCACTCATCAGTGTGCAGGTGGAGGAGCGGGTGGAGGAGCGGGGATCGAACCGACGGTGTCAGCACTAAACAGAATGTCTTTGATCATGTTTGTTTCTTTTGACCTTTTTTAATATAAATTATTTGTCATGGTGATTCAGGCAGGAACGTTTCACACGCCGACAGAATATCAGAATATTAATAAATTCATAAAGTGTGAGGAAGCTGCAAACTGTCACATGATGACTGAGGAGCTGCTCGCTCCATCAGCTGTGTCACTGAGGAACATGAACGATGACGGATGAGACAGAAGAAAGGCTCGCTAAATACTTGTTGTGTGAAATCCGTCTGACTGGAAGACATGAAGACGTCTCCGCTCACACCGGCACATGAGTCATGTACGCTGCTGAAACTTTATGACTCAACTTCTTAGAAGTGTTGTGACACTGACTGAGACTCGCTGAGGCGTGACGGACTCACTCAAAGGTGTAAACACTGAGACAAAGGCAGGATCTGAAATGAGTCAGTCTGACCTGCCGTAAGAGGCCGATCTGCTCCATTTCCTCCCTCAAGTGCTCCATCTTCCTCCTCATGGTGAAGCTGGGCTCCGTGTACTCCTGCCGGCTTCCTCTGCTGAACGCTGCAGTGACAAACAAAGTGCACGCTTGGTTCAGTTCCAGGTAACACGCAGAGACTCAGAGAAAGTGTCGAGATCAAACCTGTCAGTGTCTGATCGTATCGACACGAGCAACATGAATTAATATAACGATTACATCTGGCGTCACACGTTATCTTCTCAAGCTTGACTGAACATTTCCAAGAACTCTTGATTAAATCTCCTTAAACGTTTTGCCACACACACACACACACACACACACAGTAATGTGTGACTGTACATCATATTTCACTGTAGGTGTTGCGGACATAAAAAAGCTTTGTTCTTGCACATGAGGGCTTCTGTCAGCAGCCTGAAGGATGAGAAGTTTACCAGATTTAACAGATTAGCTGCTCCTCTGTCTGAAATCACAGCTGATGGATGAAGTCAGTCTCAAACAGAGCTCCACCTTTTCATCCATCCATCACCTGTGAGCTCTTCTCCTCCTGCATGTATGATGACACTAATTATTATGACTGACCTGACGGAATGAATGGTTCAGGAACGGTTTTGGAACGTTCTGTCAACGCTACAGAAACACTAGGTAACTGTTAAAGTATGATGAGGCTGTCTGAATGTTGTCTGAATGTTAGTTATTGGTTCGATTCATGGTTCTGTATTGATTACTGACGGCGGCTGATCAGGTTTATTATCAGCTGGGTAACAACGTTAATACAACGTTTATATTAGAAGTGCAAGTTATTCTCTAAACCAGCGCTCATGAAGGACTGTCGTCCAATCAGATCGCTCGCTCTGTTTATAAATACACAGATTGTTTGATTTATGTATCTGCATGCAGAACACGGCAGCACGTCAATAAAAGCCACCAGAGAAGACAAAGAGTCGACTGTCCCGCCGTGCCGTGACTCCACATGAGCTCTGATACACAGCACATCAACAGTTCCTCGGAAAGCGTCCACTTCCAGAGAAAGGACTCCGCCTTAAAAAGAAATATTTGGCTTGCTGTGAGAGGAAAGCGCTCTCGTTACAGCAGATAGGAGCCTCTGGTTACAATGGAGCTCTGTCTGTGTGTTCACACAAGCTTCACATGTTCTGCTCATGCCTGAGTCCGTTTATAGACCTGCAGGCCTCAAACCTGTGGCGACCTATTTTTAAACTCAAAGTCTGTGACTGTGAAGTTTACCACATGAAAGGTCACTGAACACGCACAGTACCTGATCTGGGTTTGAGTCCAAAGACCGTGAGCGTGGTGCTGAAGTCAGCGCTGCGTAAACCTTCCTGCAGATACAGACAGAACCAGAGCGCTGTTAGCACGCACGACGCAGACGACAACACGTTTCATTTTTCATACAAACCTCACAGTCATCGTTCCCGCCGGAGCTTTTCCGAGCGCTCTGACACTTGTACTGTCAGGAGAGAGAAACACAGTCGGTTCAGCTCAGACGGGTTCTGGACCCATCAGCATTCATCATTCAGAATCAATGTGCATGACTTAACGTCTCTAAGCTGACATCACAAACGTGTTGCAGCA
Source organism: Nibea albiflora (assembly GCA_014281875.1). NCBI lineage: Eukaryota > Metazoa > Chordata > Actinopteri > Sciaenidae > Nibea > Nibea albiflora. The sequence goes on from CM024807.1 coordinate 427,419, forward strand.
GCTGAATTTTACACCTGTGACTAACCTTCAGGTAATCTTTTCTCAGGTATTTGTTCCTCCTGCGATCTTCGTTCTGATTGAGGACGGGTGGGACTTCGGGCCACTTTGGTTCTGAATCGGAGTGATCGGACTTCAGGCTGCCGTCAAAGGAGCAGGACGACGACGGCTGCAAAGTTCAAAGATGTTAAGATGAGTCTCTGCAGCAGAGACAGAAAAACACACCAGGAAGTGACACAGACAGTTACCTGTCCGCTCAGCACCGACGCTCCACTGCTGCCTTCATCCAGAGACGCACTGCAACAGAAACATTCAGGGAACATTCAGGAAACATTCGAGACACACAAGACACAGGGAAGGAGAATGACGAACGCACAGTGACTTGGATAAGTAACTTTACTCTGATTACTGGTTTGGACGTTAGATTACAGGCTCTTCTAAGGGTTGGAAAGGTTGTTCTGGTCACCGGACTGAACCGGACTGAACCGGACCTACCTGCGAGCCGTCTGAGGGGGGGGCCTCTGTTTGCTGCTGGAGCTCCCAGAGTGACTGAGGAACCTTCAGACAGAGAAACAGACAGAGGAACACTTAGAGAGCTGCACAGCCGCTACAGCAGCAGACTGATCCCGGGTCAGTCTATGAGGACTGATCCCGGGTCGGTCTATGTGGACTGATCCCGGGTCGGTCTATGAGGACTGATCCCGGGTCAGTCTATGTGGACTGATCCCGGGTCGGTCTATGAGGACTGATCCCGGGTCGGTCTATGAGGACTGATCCCGGGTCGGTCTATGAGGACTGATCCCGGGTCGGTCTATGAGGACTGATCCCGGGTCAGTCTCGATGTGGACTGATCCCGGGTCAGTCTATGAGGACTGATCCCGGGTCAGTCTATGAGGACTGATCCCGGGTCGGTCTATGAGGACTGATCCCGGGTCAGTCTATGAGGACTGATCCCGGGTCAGTCTATGAGGACTGATCCCGGGTCAGTCTATGAGGACTGATCCCGGGTCAGTCTCGATGTGGACTGATCCCGGGTCAGTCTATGAGGACTGATCCCGGGTCAGTCTATGAGGACTGATCCTGGGTCGGTCTATGAGGACTGATCCCGGGTCAGTCTCGATGTGGACTGATCCCGAGTCAGTCTCGATGTGGACTGATCCCGGGTCAGTCTCGATGTGGACCTACCTGTGGGCCCGGCCTGTCACTCTCCGTCGATGAATAAGACTCTCCGCTCTGCAAATTAAGGAGCGTCGTCTGAAGCAGCGAACGAGTCGAGGAAGCAGGAGAGGAGAGAAAAGGCAGAGACGTCACACAGGTGAGACGATGCAGCGACCAATGAGAGATGATGCAGATGAGATGATGAGGAGGAAGGAGGAAGTCAGAGCGGCCAATGACAACGATGACAGAAGAAGATGAAGAAGAAGTCGTCACCTGTTCTGTTGCTCCTGCTGCAGCAGCTGCACGGCGATCTTCCTCAGATCCAGGACCTCCTTCAGCTCGTCGTCTTCTTCCTCAACCAGCTGCTCTTTGTCTGAACTGGAAGGAAGTTCGGAAACCGTCAGCACGAGACGTTGAGTTCTGACGGTTTCTCTCATGAACTCACTGACTGGAAGTCAAACAGTTAATCTGAGTTTGATCAGGTGGAGAGGCTGTAGTAAATGTTTTGTCTTTCCTCACGTAGAGGCGTCTCAAAGAAAAAGAGACGCCGTGCAGACTTCAGATCAGTCTGAGGTGTGTTTACAGCTGCTGCTCATGATCTGATCCTGAACCTGTGCTGTAAACACACCTGAGGAGCCACAGAGGACATGAAACAAACCTGATCTGTTACTGACTTCCTGCTGCTGCTCTGCAGATAATCTAAGTTCAGGCTCAGCCTCCGTCTCTGATGTTCACTCCTTCATTTGTTTCTGCTGCAGCTTTTGAAATGAACTCACCCCGACTCGTCTTTGTCTTTGCTTTGGTGAGACATGTTAAGAACTTTCTCCAGTTCCTGAAACACACACAACGTCAGGAGGAAGAAGCAGATCCAGATGTTCTGATGGTGTGATCAGGAAACAGACTGATACCTTTATACAGGACACGTGTGCACTCTGCTGCCCGTCACACTCTGACAGAGCAGGATCGTCGTCCGGGTTGGGATCTATAAAGTCATAGAGATCCTGATCTGATAGAGGGAGGAAGCATCCGTGTTCAGATTTTAGGCACTTCATTCAACAAACCCGAGTCGAGTCTCTGTTATTGCTTTCAAAGAGGAATATTTGATACTTATTTCCGGTAACCTTTGCAAGAGTCCATTTTGCAAAGAAGCGAGAGGGCGTCGGCCCGGGCCGTCTCTGAGATCTGAGAGTGGAGGCTGACGGTGTCGTCGTCCGACGGCTGCAGGAGGAAAGAAGGACGAGTCAATGAACGCGCTTCGTGTTCGAACCTTTACATACTAAAACAGACATTTAAAAGTGAAGGAGATGGCTGAGCTGCAGGATGTCGCCTTTCTGAACGTCTCTCATGTCAACCTGCTCTACATGTTTTAAAGATTTGGCTCTGCAGCATGACATCACATGTCTGCACACGTGTTTGTTTCCTCAACGACCTCAAGATGGACGGCAAAAAGCTCCACCTCAGACACGCCTGTGTGTTTACAGGATATAAGAAAAGGAGATAGGAGATATGGAAGGAAGCACTGACGCACCTTCTGTTATCGCAGCTGATTCCATCTATTATATTCTTTCCCTTGTTTTGTCTGCACACTCTGACTGAGCCGCTCGTCTGTTTTGTCTGCAGCAGCTCTTTAACGTCGCCGCTGATGTTTCAAAATGTTCTGTTGGGTCTGAACCCTCGCCGACCGGCCCGTCACGCGTTTGAACTCTGACCTCAGTCGTAGACAGCCTCTTGTCACCGTTGTCGCTCCCGATTCCAGAGTCCGGCCCGTGGTTCTTACTGGGATAAAAATCTTCCATGCTGAAACATCCAGAGAAGTTCTGTCACATGAAATCTGCAGCAGCATCGTCATCACGGGACACAAAGCATCTTTACCTGTCTGTGAGCGGCTGAGGGAGGCAGCGCTTCCCGAGCGTGGGCAGGTCCAGAGTGTCCGGCTTCTTGTCCATGCGACACGCCTGGATGTTCAGGTACTTAAATATGTGCACTTTGCCCTTCAGACAGATCTAAAACACACACACACACACACACACACACACACAGAAGCTGCTGACAGTGTGTTCATTCGTCCACTAGATGGAGACATGGTTCCAGATTCAGCGGGCGTCCACCCAGCATCACCTCCATACTCACCTGAGCGGGTGGAGACTGCATAGGGTTGTTGTCGAGGATGATGTGCTGCAGCTGCCGGAGCTTCCTGTAGGCTGCAGGAATCTCCGTGATCTTATTACAGGAGAAGTCGAGTCTGATGAGCGGCAGGTCGGCCAGCTCTGCGAGGACAGACGGGAAGAGAGTCACACGAGCTTCCAGCACGACGTGAACACGTATGTTAACACGAAAACACATCATGCAACCGGATAACATCTTCATGTTTGTCTGTCCACGGCCACATTAACAAACTCTTTGTGAGTCTAAGATTCTTCAGCGACGGCGTCACGTCTCAGTGAAGTTCTGAGCAGCTGCTCGGGTTGTTTGTTTCTGAAGAATTCTTCTTTGTTGGTGACTGAAATGATTGACAGGAGTGCCAAAGACGACGAGTTTAATCAACCAGAAGACTTTAAATAAATGACAGCGTCGCCTGCTGCAGGCACGCAATCAAACTTTCACATGAACGCATCAGGAGAAGATCAGTGTCATGTGATCCGAACACGTCACGGCCTGTTCCTGAGTTATGAATGCATAGAAACTGTCATCGCTTCATGTTCAGGTGTTTGCATGGCGGCCCGGCATGGCGGCCCGGCTGGAGAAGGACTGACCCTCGGGCAGCATGTGGAGACAGTTCTTCCTGATGTTGAGCTCTCGTAAGGCCTGAAGCCTCCCCACCTGAGCGGGCAGCACCTGGATCTCATTACAGCTGACGTCCTGCGAGGGGAGACAGAGGACAGGAAATGAGATGACTGTCTGTCCGACACGCCCGAGCTCGTGCACACCGACACAAAGCGCTGCTCACCAGCTCCATCAGCTCTTTGGCTTTGCCGATCTCCTCGGGGATGGACACCAGCTTGTTGTTGCTCACGAGCAGAACTTTGAGGGGGAGGCTGAACAAATATTTTGGCAGAACAGACAGCAGGTTTCGGCTGTGGAGAGAAATCAAACGTTTAAACGAGCACACAGAAACTGGAGGTGAACAGCTGACCGTTTTTTTTCAGTGAAAGAGGAAGCGTCTCTGTCGGGCCCGGTTCTGAAAGGGGAACAGGAACTTCCTGAGAACATGAGCAGACTGTCACCTGATGTCCAGATAAGTCAGCATCTGCAGGTTGATGATGGCTTCTGGGATGCACTTGATGCAGTTGTGGTAGAGGTTGAGCGACTCGAGGGGGGCGAACAGACAAACTTCAGGGGGGATTTCTGTGAGCCGGTTCTTGGACAGATCTGCAGAGGAGACGAGGAGACATTAAAGACCTCAGCACCGTCCATTATGTCTCAGGCCCAGAGACCAATCAATACGTCTTGACGGAGCGCCTCCTCATCAAACTCTGGTCTAAGATTACAGCTAACGGAGGCGTAACGTCTCAGACTTCCCAACGTCAGCCTCAATGTCAGAATGACGCCACGTCTCTGGTTTCATCATTTCTTTGTGATTGATTCTTGGCATGTGTTGTAAAATATGAAATATTAAATATAGTCTTCATATTTTCACATATTGTTCCATTAAAAAGCTTAAATTGATAAATGTTAATGCTGCATTCATCAGCTTATTTTACTCAACATGAATTTAATATTTGATATTCAGACTGTGAACATGAGCAGCGCCTCTCAGCTCAGATCGGATTATTCAGCAGTCTCACAAACATCCTCCTCAAATTTAAACATATCTGTGTTACATGTTTATGAAACAACGTTCATAGAAACATGCAGCGTGCGTCACACGGCGAGGCTCACGCGGCGCGGCGAGGCTCACGCGGCGAGGCTCACAAGGCGAGGCTCACGCGGCGAGGCTCAAACTTCCAAAACAGAAACAAAGAATGAACAAATCCAAAGTTTGAGAAAAAATAAAAACACGGCAGAGACAAACCAACAGCTTCAGTTATTCGCTCCACCTTCTTGCTACTGCACCACCACAATAACACAGGAGCTCCACCTGTTATTTATAACACTAGCTGAGCTGTTAGTGCTGTTAGCCTGTTCCAGAACACGAGCACACAGGAAGGAGAAGTGAGAGCGACTGCGAGCCACGTGGAGCCATCCATCATCATCCATCCAACCCTCCATCCATCCATCATCATCCATCCATCCAACCCTCCATCCATCCATCCATCATCATCATCATCCATCCAACCCTCCATCCATCCATCCATCCATCCAACCCTCCATCCATCCATCCATCATCATCATCATCCATCCAACCCTCCATCCATCCATCCATCCATCCATCATCATCCATCCAACCCTCCATCCATCCATCATCATCCATCCATCCAACCCTCCATCCATCCATCCATCCATCCATCATCATCCATCCAACCCTCCATCCATCCATCATCATCCATCCATCCAACCCTCCATCCATCCATCCATCCATCCATCATCATCCATCCAACATCATCATCATCCATCCATCATCCATCCAACCCTCCATCCATCCATCCATCCATCATCATCATCATCCATCCCTCCATCATCATCATCATCCATCCATCATCCATCCATCCATCCATCATCCATCCATCATCCATCCAACCCTCCATCCATCCATCCATCCATCCATCCATCATCATCCATCCATCCATCCACCATCATCATCATCCATCCATAATCCATCCATCCCTCCATCATCATCATCCATCCATAATCCATCCATCCCTCCATCATCATCATCCATCATCCATCCATCCCTCCATCATCATCATCCATCATCCATCCCTCCATCATCCATCCATCCATTCATCCACCCACCATCATCATCATCCATCCATAATCCATCCATCCCTCCATCAACATCATCCATCCATAATCCATCCAACCCTCCATCCATCATCATCCATCCATCCATCCATCCATCCCTCCATCATCATCATCCATCATCCATCCATCCATCCCTCCATCATCCATCCATCCATCCGTCCACCCACCATCATCATCATCCATCCATAATCCATCCATCCCTCCATCATCCATCCAGCCCTCCCCCGTTCAGTCCCATTGCTGGGGGATCAAGGAGGAGCAGAGGAATCATGTGGGTTGATGGGAGATGGGGGCTGGGTGGAGGCGGAGGTGGTCTTTGTGAGCCTGTCCACCTCTCCCCTCCTTCTCCCTCCTCCATCCCCTTGTCCCTCCTCCAGCTCAGGCCATGATGCACCATCTGCAGCCCACAGTGGGCCTTTTCTCCACCTGCTGGTCCCACAGAGACCTGCAGCAGGATGAGGCCTCCATGGAGGAGGATCCACTACGCGGCACGCTCACGCCAAACCAGCAGCCTGTTCATTAAATGTTGTCTGTCTACGTCCTCCATGACACAGCACAGACGTCCTGCAGCAGATAACAGACTGAACAGTCTGAACTGAGCTTCAGATGAAAAGGCTGGAACAGATTTACTGAACACTTGATGCGACACAAACATGATTAATTTGTGTTAATTAGAGTTCATTATTTGCACCCTGCAGCAGACGGAGCAGTGTCTGGCTGGCAGGTTTTTTTGGGTGTGGTCTCGAGACCTGCTGTGTGTTCAGGGTGGAGTTCAGTGTGGTGGTGTTTGAGTCCTTCTACTGACTCGGATCACTGACTCAGCGGCGCTGTCGTCCTCTGTGGGCGATGTAAAAACACTGAAGGTAACATGGTTTACTTCAGCTGACAGAGTATAATACACAAACAATTCAAACCATGTGAAACCAAGAAGGTGCAAACACACCACAGTGCAGTGAGCTGTCCTGTATCCTGTATCAACAGTCGACATGACGAGGCAGCTGTCACTGACACTACTCATTACTCCAGAGTCATAAAAGATTAGTTCAAACTGAACTCGGTGTGGGCGCAGTGTTGGCACTGTAACCTCACTGCAACCTCACTTTAACCGCACTTTGACTTCACTGTAACTTCACTGCAACTTCACTGTAACGTCACTTTAAATTCACTGTAACGTCACCGTAGCCTCACTGTAACTTCACCGTAACCTCACTGCAACTTCACCGTAACCTCACTGTAACTTCACTTTGACTTCACTGCAACCTCACTGTAACGTCACTGTAACTTCACTGTAACCTCACTGCCCAAAATCTGGGGGTAAAAATGGATGTAGGTCTTAAATTTGACAACCAAATTAAAGCTGTGGTGAAGTCCAGCTTTTTCCAGTTACGGCAGCTGACAAAAATCAAACCAGTTCTTCATAGACAACAGTTCGAGACAGTAATTCACGCCTTCGTGACCACACGCCTCGATTACTGCAATGCGCTTTATCTCGGGGTTAGTGGGTCCTTGATCAGTCGTCTCCAACTGGTTCAAAATGCTGCTGCACGTCTTTTAACTGGCACAAACAAATTTGAGCATATTTCGCCAATTTTAGCTTCACTACACTGGCTGCCTGTCCATTTTAGAATTAATTTTAAAATTCTTTTATTTGCTTTTAAGGCCTTGAATGGCCTCGCCCCATCTTACCTCTCTGAGCTGCTGCACCCCTACACTCCTTCCCGTTCTCTCAGGTCAGCTGACCAGCTGCTCCTGAGAGTGCCAACAGCTCAACATAAGCTCAGAGGGGATCGAGCGTTCTCTGTTGCGGCTCCTAAACTTTGGAACGAACTCCCGCTACACATTAGACAGGCTTCCTCTCTGTCTCATTTTAAAACTCTACTAAAAACCCACCTCTTCTCCTTAGCGTTTGCCACCATGTAGAGTGTTGATTTTATTTTCTTTGATTTTATTTATTTATTTATTTATTTTTATTGATTTTATTTATTTATTTATCTATTTTGACTTTGTTTATTTTGATTTCTTCTATCTTGTGCAACAGTGTTATTCTTTGTTTTATTTATTTATTTATTTTATTTTTATCTTATCTATTTGACTTGCTTTTATTGTCTTTAATGTGCATTCTATTTATTATGTCTTTGTGCAGCACTTTGGAAACCCTGTGCTTATGAAAATTTGTGCTATATAAATAAAGAGGATTGGATTGGATTGGATAAATTCACTGTAACCTCACTGCAACCTCACTTTAACTTCACTGTAATTTCACTGTAACCTCACGTTAACCTCACTTTGACTTTACTGCAACCTCACTGTAACCTCACTATAAATTCACTGTAACCTCACTGCAACCTCACTGTAATTTCACTGTAACCTCACTTTAACCTCACTTTGACTTCACTGCAACCTCACTGTAACTTCACTTTAATTTCACTGTAACGTCACTGTAACTTCACCGTAACCTCACTGCAACTTCACCGTAACCTCACTGCAACTTCACCATAGCCTCACTGTAACTTCACTTTGACTTCACTGCAACTTCACTGTAGCCTCACTGTGACGTCACTGTAACCTCACTGTAACCTCACTGTAACTTCACTGTAACCTCACTTTAACTTCACTGTGACTTCACTGTAACGTCACTGTAACCTCACTTTAAATTCACTGTAACCTCACTGCAACCTAACTGTAACTTCACTGTAACCTCACTTTAACTTCACTGTGACTTCACTTTAACTTCACTGTAATTTCACTGTAACCTCACTTTAACCTCACTTTGACTTCACTGTAACCTCACTTTAAATTAACTGTAACTTCACTGTAACCTCACTTTAAATTCACTGTAACCTCACTTTAACTTCACTGTAACCTCACTTTAAATTCACTGTAACCTAACTGTAACCTCACTTTAACTTCACTATAATTTCACTGTAACCTCACTGCAACCTCACTTTAACCTCACTTTTACTTCACTGTAACCTCACTGTAAATTCACTGTAACATCACAGTAACCTCACTGTAACTTCACCATAACCTCACTGTAACTTCACCGTAGCCTCACTGTAACTTCACTTTGACTTCACTGTAACCTCACTGTAGCCTCACTGTAACCTCACTTTAAATTCACTGTAACTTCACTGTAACCTCACTGTAACTTCACTGTAACCTCACTTTTAATTCACTGTAACCTCACTGTAACGTCATTGTAACCTCACTTTAAATTCACTGTAGCTTCACTGTAGCCTCACTGTAACTTCACTGTAACCTCACTGTAACTTCACCGTAACCTCACTGTAGCCTCACTGTAACCTCACTTTAAATTCACTGTAACCTCACTTTTAATTCACTGTAACCTCACTGTAACCTCACTGTAACCTCACTTTAAATTCACTGTAGCCTCACTGTAACTTCACTGCAACCTCACTTTAAATTCACCGTAGCCTCACTGTAACTTCACTGTAACCTCACTTTAAATTCACTGTAACTTCACTGTAACCTCACTGTAACTTCACCATAACCTCACTGTAACTTCACCGTAGCCTCACTGTAACTTCACCATAACCTCACTGTAACTTCACCGTAGCCTCACTGTAACCTCACTTTAAATTCACTGTAACTTCACTGTAACCTCACTGTAACTTCACTGTAACCTCACTTTTAATTCACTGTAACCTCACTGTAACGTCACTGTAACCTCACTTTAAATTCACTGTAGCTTCACTGTAACCTCACTGTAACTTCACCATAACCTTACTGTAACTTCACCGTAGCCTCACTGTAACTTCACTTTGACTTCACTGTAACGTCACTGTAGCCTCACTGTAACCTCACTTTAAATTCACTGTAACTTCACTGTAACCTCACTGTAACTTCACTGTAACCTCACTTTTAATTCACTGTAACCTCACTGTAACGTCACTGTAACCTCACTTTAAATTCACTGTAGCTTCACTGTAGCCTCACTGTAACTTCACTGTAACCTCACTGTAACTTCACCGTAACCTCACTGTAGCCTCACTGTAACCTCACTTTAAATTCACTGTAACTTCACTGTAACCTCACTTTTAATTCACTGTAACCTCACTGTAACGTCACTGTAACCTCACTTTAAATTCACTGTAGCCTCACTGTAACTTCACTGTAACCTCACTTTAAATTCACTGTAGCCTCACTGTAACTTCACTGTAACCTCACTTTAAATTCACTGTAACTTCACTGTAACCTCACTTTAAATTCACTGTAACTTCACTTTGACTTCACTGTAACCTCACTGTAACCTCACTGTAACTTCACTGTGGCAGAGCCACAATGACATGACCACAGAAGAAGAACAGATCGAGCAGACAGGACAGACTTCATGAGACAGACCAAATACTATAATACAATGTTGTTGTTGTTATTTTTACTTCAAGTGTGAGTTTAAATTAGGGGGCTTCGAAATAAGAGCATATAAATCAGTGGGTCAGTTGAGGCTTCAAAATAAGAGCATATAAGTCAGTGGGTCAGTTGAGGCTTCAAAATAAGAGCGTATAAGTCAGTGGGTCAGTTGAGGCTTCAAAATAAGAGCATATGTCAATATTTGACTCAAAGCTTCAAAATAAGAGCATGTAAGTCAATATTTGACTCAAAGCTTCAAAATAAGAGCATATAAGTCAATATTTGACTCAAAGCTTCAAAATAAGAGCATGTAAGTCAGTATGTAAGTCACGGATAATATAAAATAAGAGCACCTGTGTGTGTTTTTCAATTCAAACAGCCTCCTGAAGGCTCCTGAATAATGAGCAGTGACTGAGTATTTACTCTGGCTGATTATTCAGACACACACACCAGTGTTTGTTTGTACCCTCGGGGGCAGCAGGGTAATAACTGGCAGGGGCGTGTCGGGATTCAAACATGAACATCTGCCCAGGTTGATGCACTTCCCCCACCTCCCCCCACCTCCCCCCACCTCCCCCTCAGCTCCCCTCCAAGGTCAGAGCAGCTCGTGGCCTTTCCCAGGGGAAGACGAAGTGAGTGGAGACAAACTGCCAGGAGCTGACTGCAAACAGACACCCCGGTGTGAGGAGGCCTCTCGCTTTCTGTCTGCACACTCTGAGCCTTCTGCTGCACTGCTGAATACACACACACACACACACACACACACACACACACACACACACACACACACAAACAATGACTCCAGAATATTAAATATTGAGCTGTGACTGACCGTTTGTCATTAGAGGAACGCCGCCGCGAGCTCGATCTCTGTTTGCACATCTGAGTGAGACTTCCTCAGACACACCTTGATTTTTTCATTTCAGGATGCAGCACAGACAGACAGCACAGACAGACTGCAGCGCGGCGACGATGATCACAGACAGCACAGACAGACTGCAGCGCGGCGACGATGATCACAGACAGCACAGACAGACTGCAGCGCGGCGACGATGATCACAGACAGCACAGACAGTCACACAGACAGTCACAGACCCTCAGACATATTCAGAGGAGGTGAAAGACTCTCCACCATGACGGACAGACGCTCTGTGAGACGAGGAAACTCCAGCAGCATGAACACGCCGAGGCAGCGACTGATCAGAAGTCATCTTACTATCATTCATTCATTCTTTGTACCTCCTCCTCCTCCTCCTCCTCCTCCTCCTCCATGAGGAGCAGAGCAGCCTGCACACATCATCCTGATCCTGCAGAGATCATCAAGTCCAGACCAGCAGAGGCAGATCATGGGCACATGTACCAGGCATGGAGGGGAGGAGGGAGGAGGGGGGGGGGCAAACTGCATCTTTTGTCTGGTTGAACCGAAAATGAAAAAGCATCATCATCATCATCATCATCACATGTTCTGATCACGCACACAGAATCTGCGGCTCCGTTCATGTTCGGCTCCAGCAGTCTGCAGCTCGGTGTGCAGAGCCCCGCACGGCCCCGCACGGCCCCGCACGGCCGCAGCCTGGCGGACTGGCTGACCTGGGTGCGCCTGCCGCCTCATGCGCGAGTCTCGAGGGGGCCCGACTGAAAACAACCACACACACACACACACACACACACCGTGAACCGAGCCCGCGGGACTCATCACAACCGGACCGGACGTGTAGCCCTTTAAATCCTGTCACCTCAGCTCAGACACAAATCCACGCACAATGCGGCCGCGCCGCGCGCACTAACGCAGCGCGTTTTAACACGAAGCGGGTCGGAACCGAGCCCTGCTTCCTGAGGTCCACATCAGCCCACCTGCTTGTGTTGTATCAGTCAGATCGTAGCTCAGTCCCGGGTACTCCCTCAGCTTCCTCCCGCTCAGATTCAGGATCCCCGAGCACACGGCATCCTCCAGAGCCCGGTCCAGGCTCCGGGCCGTGTGGTGCTGCTGCTGCTGGTGCTGGTGCTGGTACTGGCTGATGCCCGGGCTCCAGTGAGGTCCGCTAGAGTAGTGATGGCTTTGTAGAGCCGTGACAGCTCCCACACCTCCCTGACTAGACGCCATTTTCGTAAAAAAGAAATTAGTCTACAATAATAAGAGCGCAGCGGCCGCTCCTCCGCCCATGCGCATACGGGGCGCGTACCCGGGACGGACACCAGGGGGCGCGCCTCTCAGGCACGGCTGCTGCTGGTGAGGAGGAGGAGGGTGGAGGAGGAGGAGGGTGGAGGTGGTGAGGTGGCTGTGAGCGCAGTATGGTGGCCATTTTAGGCTCGTGGCTTTCCTCCACCTGCAGGACAGAAGCTCATTAACTCATTATGTTTAATTAGTGACAAACAGAGCGGAGGTCACGTGCTTCATCAAACCTAAGAAAACGATGAATAATTAATGATCAGCTGACAGGAAGTCACAGAGATCAGAGTCACGTGGTGCATCTTCATACAGTGACAGTAATGTTGGAGACTCAGCTGCTCCATCAGGGTCTGTGTGGAGGTGTGACAGTGTGACGGAGCAGCTGATGGATGTTCATTCATCTACTGAACGTTCAGGTGAGCAGGTCGTGAGCCGAGAGCTGCAGAAAGTTCAAACCTTTGAAAAACGTGTTACAAACGTTGAGAAAACATAACCTGAGTGAGTCCTTTGTGTGTCGGCCATCTTGGTTTGATGCCTAAAGAGGAAGTCGCCTTTTTATTGGTGCACAGCAGGCGTGTACTTTGATCTGATTGGACGTTGAGTTTGTTTAAATGATCTGGGCGGGCTCTCAGAACAGAACCAGTGTTTGGGTCACGACCTCCTGATCAGCATGATAATCAGTGTGTACTCTGCAGTGTGCATTCAGCGACACATTCATCAGCAGACAGTGAACTGTGTTTCCATGGTGATGATTAAGGCTCTGTTCCATTCAGCAGCTGTGATGAAGGTGTGTTCACCTGCAGATCAGCTGCACAGAGTCACCATTTATTTATTATTGTCAATACATTCAAACTGTCTTTATTTCTAACCATCATCTAATCATCAACACAGGAAGTGAAACACAGACTGCAGTTCCTCTAACGTCCACCTGAGGCTGGCTGCAGCAGTGAGTCAGTCTCCATAAGTCCCCATGTTAGACAGCAGAAATAAACATGTTTACAGCCTGGTACAAAAAACAGTTTTGGTCTCTGTAGCTAATTTCCCCGTTCATGACAACTGTACTGAGGGTGAATTTATATACAACTCACCTGTTCACATTATATTAAGGCTTAAAGTTATGCAGGATTCAGAGCGTGGACGCTTTGATTGACAGGTGGGCGTGGCCACAGGCGTCATTCAGCCGCCTCAGATCGATGGATGATCCACGATATTCAGATTATAGAAGAAGGACGAGGTGGAGACGTCAGAGCGACTCGTACATTCTTCATACGGTCACCTGCACGTCTGCACAGCTTATCTAGAGTTCTTCACGCTGATCCAGCAGAAACAAACTAAATATCCACAATGAACCTTTGGGTTGATGCTCGTATTCATTTTACCTGTGCTCACCTGTGATCAGCATACAGAGGGAAACTCCCCCTGCTGGTTCAATCACACATTACACACAAGAGGCTTCTACAAACTGACCAACAATCAGACGAGTGACACTTTAATGCATCTTCCATTCATTCGTGTGTTCATCGATGAATTCATGATAGATCAGTGTAATAATAAAGAAAGCAGACGTCAGCACGACGGTTCTGATTAAATCATGTTTTATTATTCCTAATATTAGATGTAGATACAACAAGTCAACAAACAGATTTTTTCGATTCGTAATGAAAATGCTCCACAGCACACTGACATCGTGTGGAAGGGTCTGGTATTACAGACACGTACCTGAAAATGGACAGCAGTTATAATTTTTGCAATAAGTTGCATTAGTAACAGTAGTAATAGTAACAACAGTAGCAATAATGTAACAATAGCAATTAATAATAGTAGTGGTATTAACAACTCTGAATCACAGAGGAAGGAACAGACATTGGTCAAAAGTCATGAGATGAAGCTGGACAGACTTTTCAAACGCAGACAGACCACTGGATGAAAAAATACAAGCTCCCACTCGACGGCAAACATCCGCCGCCGCGTCCGGAAAAGAGGAAGCTCAAATTGTCACCAGTCTGTTTAACTCATATCTGATACTCAACAAGTAAAACTTCATGAAGTACTCCATCGTTTCAAGTACTCTCCTCACCAAAAACTCGTCTTTGACATCAATAAAACAAACTTTCCACGTCCGGCTCGAAGCTCGGCGGTGGCACAAAGTTATCGGAGGTTCCACGAGGTGTGTTCGGGTCGCTGAATGTACGGTACAGTGTGTGGAGGGAGCTCGTGTACGCCGTGTCAAGTATGAGAAAGATTTTTGCTTCACGTGACCAATTTGGCCAAACTAATCTGAATCGTTCGACATTCAAATGAGCTGAAAACACGCCGAGCGAGCAACGACTCCTCCAACCGAGAGCGCGCACGATGAACGACGACTCCTCCAACCGAGAGCGTGCACGATGAACGATGACTCCTCCAACCGAGATGAACGACGACTCCTCCAACCGAGAGCGTGCACGATGAACGACGACTCCTCCAACCGAGAGCGCGCACGATGAACGACGACTCCTCCAACCGAGATGAACGACGACTCCTCCAACCGAGAGCGTGCACGATGAACGACGACTCCTCCAACCGAGAGCGTGCACGATGAACGACGACTCCTCCAACCGAGAGCGCGCACGATGAACTACGACTCCTCCAACCGAGAGCGCGCACGATGAACGACGACTCCTCCAACCGAGAGCGTGCACGATGAACGACGACTCCTCCAACCGAGAGCGTGCACGATGAACGACGACTGCGTTGGCTCACTCATGTATGTAACGACCGTTTAACGGACGAGGCCGTCGGCTCCACATTCATCCGGGACTGGAAAACTACGACCGAATCAGCCCCTCGGAGGCGTGACGTGTCATGTGACACATTCCGGCTTTAACGAGTTTATTAAAAATAATCGATTACTCGCAACCTTCCCGTAAGAAAATCCAAACCGTGAAATTCAAAATTGTTCCTGTTTCATTTTGGCAGTTTTAAAAAGGCAAATGAACTCATGAACATCCGACACCTCCAACATCCAGAAAATCTCTCCACGTACGTAAACCTTCGTTTTTTTCAAACATCTGAGGAAACAGCGGTTTGTAGTTTTGGATCGGCGTCGTCTCGTTTTAATTGATTGTAGAATCACAGCTCGTTAAACATCTCCAACCCTGATCATGAAGTGATGTCGCGTTTCACATCGACACAGATGATGAGACACAAAGCACAAACCCACGTGAAGTCATGCCACGTACGCGTGAGCGCAAAGCTCTCTAGTTTTACATCATACATCAGATCATTGCCACAGAGCACGTTTCAGCACGGACAGCTTCCTGTTCGAATGGAGGGGTGTTACGTGCACGTAAGGCTCAGTACACCTCGCTC
The DNA here is from genome assembly GCA_014281875.1 of Nibea albiflora. Lineage (NCBI taxonomy): Eukaryota > Metazoa > Chordata > Actinopteri > Sciaenidae > Nibea > Nibea albiflora. Next base: position 443,368 of record CM024807.1, read on the forward strand.
TGTGTCCTCCAGAACGAGACCCGCCACCCGCCCGCCGCCGGAACACGTGCTTCAGCTTTACATCGACAAACCGCCGTCGACAGAAACAGGAAACGGAAACAGATCTTCGAGTGCCGAGCGAACGTCAAAGAAACACCAGAAGCAAAGAAAAAAACGGCGTCCGTCCGTCGGCCATGTTTGATCAGGAAAAAACAGAAACGTGCAAAATCCACAGCACCACAACACACACACACACACACACACACACACACACACACACACACTAGAAAACTAATCTTCTGCTTTTTACAGAAAAACAAAAAAAGTTGAAAATGAAGCAGAAAAAAAGAAACAAGGCAAAATAAAAAATGAAACCACTTATTAAATAAATTTATATTTAAATCAGTGAAACTGATCATGAACCGCACGCTGCTAAAATTTAATGAGCTTTATTTTATTTTGTCAAACGCCTCAGAAACGTTATCAGAACATTTCAATCCTAAAATAAAAATAACAGATGAGCCGACGTTCTCCACGACACCAACCGAGATTATCTACGTCAGAGTTAGTCTGCTCAAACCAGCCTCAAAGATAAATAATAATTAATCATCATCAACAGCCTCCATCAAAACATCATGCTGACGACGATCCACCTTCTTAGTGGACCAGAACCGAGCTGAACCGAGCTGAGCGACCACGCCTGCTGCTGACTCGAAGCTCCGCTGGTTGGCTGTTACCTGAAGTCGGATGACGGCTCTGATTGGTTAACGTTAAAATGACGGATAAAAACAGGTGAGAGGAGAATCAGCCACATTCCTGCAGGGGGCGCTGCTGCACTGGGCCCGGTATGTGTGTGTGTGTGGGACCGGCGTGTGTGTGTGTGGGCCTGGTGTGTGTGTGTGTGTGTGTGTGTGTGTGTGTGTGTGTGTTGGGACCTTTGTGGACTTTCTGCTTCAGTTTGTTGATATTTGGATAAATGTATCTTCCGTCTATTTCTTCTTTCCGAAGAAGCTGAATCTTTTCTCTCGATCTTTCTCTTTGCCGTCTTTGTTGCGCATTGTGACGCCGCCGGTGTCGCCTGAGCTCGGAGAGATGGGAGGCATCGTCATGGCCCGGCTGAGCACCTGCGGACCGGGGGAGTCTCCGGGTCCTGATGGGATGGAGCTGTGGATGGACCGGATCCAGGAGCTCATCTCGGCCTTCAGAGAGTCACAAACATTGATCAGACATTGATCACACATTGATCAGACACTGATCACACATTGATCACACATTGATCACACATTGATCACACATTGATCAGACCCTGATCACACATTGATCACACATTGATCACACATTGATCAGACCCTGATCACACATTGATCACACATTGATCAGACATTGATCAGACATTGATCACACATTGATCAGACCCTGATCAGACCCTGATCACACATTGATCACACATTGATCACACATTGATCAGACACTGATCACACATTGATCACACATTGATCACACATTGATCACACATTGATCACACACTGATCACACATTGATCAGACATTGATCACACATTGATCACACATTGATCAGACCCTGATCAGACATTGATCACACATTGATCACACATTGATCAGACCCTGATCAGACATTGATTGACGTCTGGTCTCACCTCGTCTTTCGCCTGGAACAGGAACTCTTTCCCGTCACCGAGTCTGCAGAGAGTTCAGACACATGAAATATGAAGTATAGCGGTGATGATGACACCTGAGAACACCTGATTGGGTCAGAACACCGGATCTCCTCACCTGAGCTTGAAGACGTGTTTCCTCTTCTTGTAGTCATGGGCGACCTCGCACACGGCCTCCCCGAGGCTGATGGGAACCTCGCTGTGATATGGAATGCCGTTGCTCGCGCTCTTTCCGTCCTTGTAGAAACCGAGGCTTCCTTTTCTTAAGACGCAGTAGACATTCTGCCAGGACCTGCCAGGGAGACGAGACGCGGGTCAGGACAAAGACCCGATCCAGCAGCACAGAGGACAGCACCTGGACTCTGAGATCTCACCTGGTTGCTGCCTTCTTGCTGTGAGACTCCATTTCTTGCTTTCGACACAGCATCCCCTCCATGGTCTCCGGCTCGGACTCCGCCCCCCCTCTGCTCGGTAGCGTGGCGGACGGCTCGAGGCGAGAGGACGCCAGCCCGCTGTCCCGACCCGGTCCGTTCACTGACTCGGACTCGGAGCCCTGTGGGTCAAAGCAGATCGTGAGAGTCGGAAAAAGACGCTGACGGATGGACGCAGTGAGCAGCGAAGCAGCCAATCACAGCCACACGTGAGAAGCCATGATGACGCTGCTGTGAGGGCGGATTACCTGAGCGTGGCGCCGGTTCTGAAGGTCCACATGTTAAAGAGCTCAGTCATGTGGACACACATGGAAACATGCACTGAACACGGATTCAATACAACAGTAATAATCTTTTCTGGATAAAGTGAGTGAAGAAACGATCAACAGAAACTCTAAAGACTCAAAATAAAATTCAACAGGTCGTAAACTTCATGGTCAATGGACGTTTGGGTCTTTTCTACCAATCACATGACTCCACACATCACAGGGAGCGAACACATGAAGGAGCTAACAGACAGTCCGTCACTACATGAAGCACTCGTGTCCTGGTCACTGTGAGCTCGTCAACAGTCACTCGTGTCCTGGTCACTGTGAGCTCGTCAACAGTCACTCGTGTCCTGGTCACTGTGAGCTCGTCAACAGTCACTCGTGTCCTGGTCACTGTGAGCTTGTCAACAGTCACTCGTGTCCTGGTCACTGTGAGCTCGTCAACAGTCACTCGTGTCCTGGTCACTGTGAGCTCGTCAACAGTCACTCGTGTCCTGGTCACTGTGAGCTCATCAACAGTCACTTGTGTCCTGGTCACTGTGAGCTTGTCAACAGTTGCTCGTCAAAGGTCCTGGTCACTGTGAGCTTGTCAACAGTCGCTTGTCAACAGTCGCTCGTCAACAGTCACTCGTGTCCTGGTCACTGTGAGCTTGTCAACAGTCGCTCGTCAAAGGTCACTCGTGTCCTGGTCACTGTGAGCTTGTCAACGCTTGCTTGTCAACAGTCGCTCGTGTCCTGGTCACTGTGAGCTTGTCAACAGTTGCTCGTCAAAGGTCACTCGTGTCCTGGTCACTGTGAGCTTGTCAACGGTCTTTTGTCAACAGTCACTCGTGTCCTGGTCACTGTGAGCTTGTCAACGGTCTCTTGTCAACAGTCACTCGTGTCCTGGTCACTGTGAGCTTGTCAACAGTCGCTTGTCAACAGTCGCTTGTCAACAGTCACTCGTGTCCTGGTCACTGTGAGCTTGTCAACGGTCTCTTGTCAACAGTCACTCGTGTCCTGGTCACTGTGAGCTTGTCAACAGTCGCTCGTCAACAGTCGCTCGTGTCCTGGTCACTGTGAGCTTGTCAACAGTCATTCGTCAATAGTCGCTCGTGTCCTGGTCACTGTGAGCTTGTCAACGGTCACTCGTCAACAGTCACTCGTGTCCTGGTCACTGTGAGCTCGTCAACAGTCACTCATGTCCTGGTCACTGTGAGCTTGTCAACAGTTACTCATCAATAGTCGCTCGTGTTCTGGTAGACTGTCCTGGATCAGCTTCATGCTGTCAAACACAGATGATGACAATGATGGCGCTGATGACGTGGTGATGAAGAGACAAAGTGATGGTTGGTGGAGCGATGGCGGCTCACAGAAGCGGCGCTGCAGTTGACCAGGAGCTGAGCGGAGGCTGACAGGGAGGGGGGGCGGGAGTAGCTACAAAGCGGACCATGGTTCTGGTTCTGGGTTTGGTACTCACACGATCCGGCTGCTTTGGCTTACACACACGTTTAGGCTCGGATTTCTTTCCCGCTGACAACGAGAGCGACAACGACAGCTGGCAGAGACGCAACAAGGGACGTCAAAGAAAGTTCAGGAGGCCAAACATGTCAAGGAACATGTCAAGGAACACGTCAAGGAACACGTCAAGGAACACGTCAGAACTTTTCTCAGACAAACAAAGAACTAGATCCAAAAACAACAGAACTAGAATTAGTGAACACAGACTGTGTTTAACTGCCATCTCTAACACGGTGGTATGTGAGCTCCCTCTAGTGGTTCACAGAAGAATCTGCAGTGAGTTTCTAATGAAAATAAACAAATAGCCACCTTCCTGCTCGCTGCACAGATACACGAGCTCAGATTGTAAACAGGTGAAATAACCAATATCAGACTAGAAGTTTGGATCAGGACTAAATGAGTTCTGATTCTTGAACTGGATTCACTCAGGATCCGACAGTCAGCCGTGAATCAACTTCCTGCTGTGAACAGGGTCTGATATCTTCTCAGTGGTACACGATGTGAAACATCTGACAAACATTTGACAAACACTGATCTAACGTACATGAAGTCCTCCTCCTAACCAATCCCAGGCTCCGTCTGAACCCGGTCCTGAACCATCCTCTGAAAACCTGCCGCTCCTCCTGAACGTCACACTGATCGACTTGAATATTTCATTCTTTGATAAAACATTTTTAATTGGACGAAACTCTAACGAGGGAACGCGTCCTGAAACAGACTGATGAGAGTATCGATGGGTTACATCGCGTCTCTTTAATTCATTCATTAATCAGCAGATGAGGAACAACATGAAGAGACATCATGTGACGTTGGGATGAAACCTCGTTAGCGTGACTCACCTGTGACGTGTCATTGTCGCTGTGCACGCCGTTCACTGACACAGACTGGTTCAGAGTGGTCTGGTCCAAACTGGTTCTGTTCACATGGAGGAGAAACATTAAACATGTTGTTGTTAAAGTCTGATGACCGTTCACTCCTCCACCTCTACCTCCTCCACCTGCCCCTCCTCCACCTGCCCCTCCTCCACCTGCCCCTCCTCCCCCTCCTCCTCCACCTCCTCCCCCTGCCCCTCCTCCACCTCCTCCCCCCCCCCCCACCCGCGTTACCTGGCTGCAGAGTCGTGGGCGTGGCTTTCTGACGACTGTACCACCTCCTCTGCTGGCGGAGGTGTTGGCGGTCGTCGTGCTCTCTCCTCCTCCTCGAGCCTCCTCTGGATCTCCTGCTCCTCGAGCTGAAAGACAGACAGCCGCTCAGTGAATCAGCTCCTCGCTTGTCGATGTGTCCATGCTGCCCGGCCCTCGTCTCACCGTGGTTAGTTTCTCCAGCAGGATGAAGCGATCTTCCCACGCCGCGGCAAGCTTCTCGAACGCCTCGTGACGTTTGATCAGACTCTCCACTTCATCCACGTTAGCGCCGAGTTCGGCCGCTCGCACCAGAGGCTCCTGACCCGCCAACCAAGACTCTGCCACGTAGGCGTCACGTCCAAACTGCAGCACCTCCAACACTGAGGAGCAGAGAGGAGAAATGAATATTCATGAGCATAAAGACTTAAAGGTCAGTCGTGTCTCTGCAGGTCTTTAATGTCTCACAGCCTGGCTCGTCCATAAACCTCAAACTGGACCGACCTGTTTGTGTTTCATCTGCAGCGACACATCCACTCCTACCTACACCTGTATGCTACACCTGTATGCTACACCTGTATGCTACACCTGTATGTTACACCTGTATGTTACACCTGTATGCTACACCTGTATGCTACACCTGTATGTTACACCTGTATGTTACACCTGTATGCTACACCTGTATGCTACACCTGTATGCTACACCTGTATGTTACACCTGTATGTTACACCTGTATGTTACACCTGTATGCTACACCTGTATGCTACACCTGTATGCTACACCTGTATGTTACACCTGTATGTTACACCTGTATGTTACACCTGTATGCTACACTTGTATGTTACACCTGTATGTTACACCTGTATGTTACACCTGTATGCTACACCTGTATGCTACACCTGTATGTTACACCTGTATGTTACACCTGTATGCTACACCTGTATGCTACACCTGTATGTTACACCTGTATGCTACACCTGTATGCTACACCTGTATGCTACACTTGTATGTTACACCTGTATGTTACACCTGTATGTTACACCTGTATGTTACACCTGTATGCTACACCTGTATGCTCTGTTTAATGTCACATATGGTCACGCTGCCTCAAGGACTCGTACCGATCTGCAGGTGGTCCATCTTGTCCTGCCACTTCTTGTTGATCCGTTCTCTCTTCTCCTGGAGCTGAACCAGCTTCTCTCGGATCTGAGTCACATGACATGAAACCATCACACACACACACACACACATACACACAGTCAGTGTGTTCTCTGTACACACACATTGACCTCTGACCTCGTCAGATGCGTAGTGGTTGTTGCTGATCAGACTGTTTCCCATCTCGATGCAGGCGGTGAAGCTGTCTGCTCGCGTCTCGATCTCTGACTTGATGTCCTGATGATTGGCGATGACGAGCCCGGCGGAGGACACGTCCCTAAGAGGACAAACAGAGGACAGACGTTAGGTTTAAACAGACTAACGGACTCTTTGTCTCGTCATGAGTCTCCATCCACCTCGGGCTGTCGTGGGCGTCGATCTGCAGGTTGACTCCGTCCATCCACAGCATCAGGTCTCGCACCATGTTGAAGAAGCGGAACTTCTCCACGGTGTCCAGCAGGAGGAGCCGGCGCGCCTGCCCCGCCTCCAGCAGAGCCTC
>CM024807.1:455000-457500 GCA_014281875.1 Nibea albiflora
CGTGTCTCCAGTCGTGTCTCCAGTCGTGTCTCCAGTCGTGTCTCCATGTCGTGTCTCCATGTCGTGTCTCCAGTCGTGTCTCCACGTCGTGTCTCCAGTCGTGTCTCCAGTCGTGTCTCCATGTCGTGTCTCCATGTCGTGTCTCCAGTCGTGTCTCCACGTCGTGTCTCCACGTCGTGTCTCCAGTCGTGTCTCCAGTCGTGTCTCCGTGTCGTGTCTCCTGTCGTGTCTCAGTGTCGTGTCTCCAGTCGTGTCTCCGTGTCGTGTCTCCGTGTCGTGTCTCCAGTCGTGTCTCCGTGTCGTGTCTCCTGTCGTGTCTCCGTGTCGTGTCTCCAGTCGTGTCTCCTGTCGTGTCTCCAGTCGTGTCTCCACGTCTTGTCTCCAGTCGTGTCTCCGTGTCGTGTCTCCAGTCGTGTCTCCTTGTCGTGTCTACACGTCGTGTCTCCACGTCGTGTCTCCAGTCGTGTCTCCAGTCGTGTCTCCGTGTCGTGTCTCCAGTCGTGTCTCCTTGTCGTGTCTACACGTCGTGTCTCCAGTCGTGTCTCCGTGTCGTGTCTCCAGTCGTGTCTCCAGTCGTGTCTCCACGTCGTGTCTCCACGTCGTGTCTCCAGTCGTGTCTCCGTGTCGTGTCTCCAGTCGTGTCTCCAGTCGTGTCTCCACGTCGTGTCTCCACGTCGTGTCTCCAGTCGTGTCTCCAGTCGTGTTTGCTCACCTGGCTGTTGAGGAAAGCTTCTGCCTGCTTGGCGTCTCTCAGGAACGTCTGGAAGTCGAAGGCTTGAGCCAGCAGACTGTGCCGGTTCTCCCACATGCGGCGCAGCTCATGCCAGCCGGTGTCCAGCGCCTGCAGCCTCTGGGCGAGGAACATGTGCTGAGCGTCGGTCTGACCCTGCGTCACCTCCTCGCCCACCGCCCTCATCTTCTCGTAGTCCTCCTTGTAGTTGTCCACTTCGTTCTTGATGCTCTCGTGCTGAGCGAGCAGACTCTCGGCCTCGGGCAGAGAGGTGGGGATGTCCTCCGAGGCCACGGCTGTCTGAGTGCGGGACAGCCACGACTGGAAGTCGTCCAGGTCTCGGAGGAAGCCCTGCAGCTTGCTGGCTTCGCCCAGCGACTCCTCACGCTTCTTCATGGTGGTGTTCAGCTCCTCCCACACCTCCTGGATCTCAGCCAGCCGTCCCTGGATCTCTCCGGCCTGGTCCGGATGTTCTTTGGCCAGTTTTTCCGCCTCGTTCCTCAGGTCGTCGAGTTTACCCTGAAGACGTGTGAAAATGATTTAAATGCAGAAACAATGACGATGATGATTAAACGCGATTCATCGCTGCAGGTGAGCTCTCGTACCTGAATGGCCTCCAGGTCTCTCTCCATGCCTGTCAGCTTCCTCTGCAGCGCCATCACTCCGGCCAGGTCATTGCCGAGGCCCTGCGTGGACTCGATCACCTTGGTCTTCTCCCTCATCCAGGTCTGGATCTCGTTACACTCCAGGTGGTAGTTCTGGATGTTCAGAGCCGACTCCAGGCCTTGTTTCTTCTGACCGGCCAGCTGCTCGAACTCCTTCCACCTACGAAGCATGAAGACCGAACATGAAACATTCAGTGAACGGACACAAACACAGTCTGGTCTGCTCAGCGCTCTGTGCTCGCTCTCACCGGTTGTTCAGCTGGTCTCGGGTCTGGTGGATCTGGTCTTTGTTGCAGTTGTCGGAGCTCAGGAGCTGCTCGGCAACCTGATTGACGTCACTGACACGAGAGCTCAGGTTGTTCATCTCCGGCTCCAGAGTCTCGAACCTGCAGACAGAAGAAAGAAACATCGTTCACGCGTCCTGAAGAGACATCTGCATCGATGACAGAAGATTACTCAGAGCACAGACTGACCTCTGCTGCACCACCTCCAGGTCCTCCAGCTTGGTGGGGATCTCCATGCCATCTAACCACTGCTCCTTCTCCTCCACCCACAGCTGACAGGCTCCAGCTTCGCTGAACATGCGGTACAGGGCGAGGGCGCCCTCCAGGGCCTGACGCCGGGCTGCAGACAGAGACTCCAACTCTTCGTAACGCTGCTCGATGGCCGGCAGACGGCCGTCAACCTGCAGGTGGAGACAGACGATCAGTTATCGCTGCACCACGGCGCGACACCATCATGACAGTATGAAGACGGAGCACACAGACCTCTGGGTAATGTATGTAGGCCTCGGGCAGAGCCTGGACCTGCTCGTGGAGCGAGTCGATGACCGGGTGGTGGCTCTGGATCTCCTCCTCGATCTCTCTCTGCTTGCGAGCGAGGGTTTGGGTGGAGAACTCATCGTGTCCGACCTCCTGACTGGACACCTGACGGAGCGTCTCCATGATCCAGGCCTCCATGTCGTTGGCGTCTGTTTGAAACTGGTGCAGGGCCACGGCCTCCTTCAGGCTCTGCTCTCTGAGTTTGGTGGTCTGTGTGGGGACAGGAAGACGTTAGAGGGTGTAGCTTCACACTTCTAGAACTAGACAGAACATGAGCACCACCC